>PYXC01000407.1:8667500-8682500 GCA_015244755.2 Tenualosa ilisha
GCTAATAGTAATGCAGTATTTTGTAAAATAAATGAATATTTCAGTAGTATTCTTTTAAATCTAAATGAAATATAAAAACAATCAGAACATAATTTCTCACGTGATCTAACTGATGACAGCCTTCTTATTACAAATGATAATTGAGCCGATTGAAAATAAAAATATTTTTTCATGCCTTAAATTTATACTAATTATATTTATACTTATTATTTGTTATTTAGTTGTGAAACAAGTAAATATATTAACATACAAAAAGTAGATTTTTGTAGCTGTCTTAGCAGAACTGATTTTATTTATCTATGTGGGCCTTGCTAACACACTAGCGCCCATACATACACAACCATCCTTTAACAGATGGCGGATTAGTCCACAACCAACACGCTTGCTTTTTCAGCATGAGATACATACATGTTTTCACATGTATCCATGTAAAGTCCCAAATGTTAAATGCAGATAATTACCTGCTAATAAGCCATTGTATTGTCTCTCATTTTCATGCTCAGCTGTAGGAGTAAGACCACAAAACAAGCCGAGGGAGCCAGGACCATATGGGCAACAACAGGCTGTGATTAATGCAGTAGGAAGCCAAAGCTACTGTTAATGTAAAAGGATTGATGTTGGAGGATTTGAGAGACGCATGTCTTAGGCTTTGTATGTGTATGTATGTGGACTGTGCTAAAACTGCGTTACAGTGTGAATGGGATAAGCCTGGCAGAAAGATGTAAACCAACCAGTCATCGTTTTGGACCGGAGATGTCTGTTTCACAACTTCAGACTGGCATACAGCAGTCCTAGTGTCATGCAAATGTCATAAACAAAAACACAAAACTTGGGCACACTGGTGCCAGTCTCTTCCTACTGCCATTTTCTATTATAATTCAAAAAGCTATGAAAGGAATGTAACAGGGGAGAGGGATTTGTGGTGATTTTAAAGTGATCTAAAATCAGCACATTTTCATATGCTGATTCTTGCCAGGCATAAAAAATGCAAGGGGCTCTGCTGCCGACTGCAGGGAGAGCTGGGTGAGAGGGATCTGTGGCACGAGGTGGTATCGATGAGGAATATAGCACAACAAGAGGGCGTTTTGGCAGATATACAGATCATCATGTATTATACATAGCTAGTCGTTCAGATATGCACAAAAGCCAGATGTTCTTTTTATCAGTCAGTCTCTCCACTGTAAACATGCTGGAATGAGATGTTGTGAAGGGGTGGGGAAAGGGGGAGAGAAGGGGGAAAAAGAAAAAGAAAAAAAAAAGCTAAACAACAACAAAAGAACGTTTTCTGTTATCAACACCAGCCGTTTTGGAACCAACAACAAAAGGACTTTTTGAGTTTCCGTTGCCACTCGTGCCGAGAGAGATGATATTTCCGACTGGGGGGTTCTATCTCTTGGCTCAGCCACACAGGACTATGTGAGTGCATAAGTGTGTTTGTATATCTGTGTGTGTGTGTGTGTGTGTGTGCGCGCACGCGTACACCTATTTTTGAGCGCTGAGTATCATGCATAACACCCTCTCCCACATTATACATACATTTACACTCATACACACACACACACACACACACACACACACACACACATACACACACATACACACACACACACACCATCTTTCCTCCACCTCATAAAAACCCAGCAGCCCTGTCACCGGGGGTCAATGAGAGAATTTAAATGTGCCTGTCTGCGTGGTGAAAGCAGCTTTTCATGGCATCTCTTCCAATATTGCCTTGGCGAGGTGACAGAGTGCTCTCCCAGGGCCCCCGCCAGCAGCTGTGGACATATGGATAGGAGGTACCGCTGAGCCTCCTTAGTCCTGGCACACTGCTGGAGATGAGGAAGAAGAGGGAAAGGAGGAGGAAGAAGAAGATGGAGAGAAGATGACTCCCCCCCACCATCTCCATCATTACCACCTCCACCATCACCGCTGCCATCACCACTCATAAAAAGTCTGTTGGTCTCCCTCAATTCCACACGCAAAAGTCTGAGCCAGTAAAGGCACTCAGCCACTCCAGAATGCGACTGGGCCTGGGGTTGGGGCTGGAGTATGGTTCTGATGAGCTACTGCCCCTGGATTGGGCCTTTGATGCCAGAGAGAGAGATAGAGAGAGGGAGAGAGAGAGAAGAAGAAGAAGAAGAAGAAGAAGAAGAGGCTTCAGGAGGGGGGTGCTCTGTGCAGATTCACCCCTGGGCATCCTTCACACAGCAGCAAGAGAGAGAGAGAGGGGAGAGAGAAAGAGAGTAGGAGACCTGTTAAATAAATCAACTTAAAGACTTGCTATGGACTTGAGGCCCTGTTTTATTTCATGAACTCTACTTTTCAGAGGGCCAAAGAGATACAGAGAGAGAGTGTGTGAGAGAGAGGGAGAGGGGAGAAAACCGTCTGTCTCACATCTCGGTCCCCACAGACATCAAGGGCCAACGCCAGCGAGTCTGTGATTCTTTCAAAAAATTAAACATATTCACTTATCTGGAAGGGTCCCGGGCTCTCCGTGTTCATCATTTTCTCGCACTGCGGAGATGAAAGACAGAGGAGTCGCCAATTGGCTTTCAATGGGGCTGCCGTTTGAAAGCACACCCTTAATGATTTGGAGGTCTTTTAGAACTTACTCTGGGACAACAAATTCTGAACTGTCCTTTTCATGTGGAGATGACTTAAAAAAGAGGGACCTTCTGAAAACATCAGGGGTGCTTTGAATCTGCCTCCAACCCTTGGCTAAGTACAGTGGTTAGGACTTAATGGAGTGTGACTGCTTGTCCTTTAGCTCTGCCTGTTAAATTCACCCTGAAAAGTTTTCATTAAGGCAGAATTTTCATTTTTTATTCGTATCTCACAAGATCTGATTTTTAGTTTTCTGCTGCTCTGCTGGTTATTGGCTGGGTTTGGTAGAAACAAAATGGATGAAACAAAACGACAGATGTGAATCATACAGAATGAGGTCAAAGGTCATGGTGGTGCACTCCATATGTAATTTCGTGTTAGTTGTGAGAAGATGTTTTTTTTGCTTTCTGATGTGATAACGTTTTTGAGAAAGACCTTTATCACAGAAAGCATGTCATGATCAAAAGCAGGTAGAAATAACACAAAGCAAGATAGAGTGAAGGGAGCTGAACGAGAGGAAGCTGCAATGTCCTGACAAGAAACAGGAATCCTTCTCCTCTCCTTATTTTTTCAGACATTCCAATAATGGCTGCCTTCACACATGCTCCCCTCACCCTAAATGATCCCTCTCTCCAGGCCTCACTCTTAAACATGTTTGACTTAAACATTTCCCTCTTTATTTTTTTGTTTATCTATTTATCTATCCATTTCTTTACCCCCCTTTCTTTATTTTCTTAGCACTTACCCATTCTGTTTGTTCTCGGTTGGCTGCTGAGACTTCGCGTAGCATGTGTTTTTTTGGCAAGCGTCGCACTACATGGCCCTGGATGCGAGACGTGTCTTCAGGCGCACGACAGTCTGACAAGGCCCGCAACACGCTGGCAGTGACAGCAGCCAAAACAACACACACACACACACACACACACACAAAAAAAACACCCCACCCCCCTTTCCCTTTTTCCTCCCTTTTGTGACGCGGTGGAGGTAAGTGCGCCCGGTAACACTCTTGTGATTAAAAAATCACCTTCTGATATTTCTATCAAGGCTTCTATTACGAGACAGACGAGCAGACGTGGCTGCCAGGAGCTGCACACAGACAAGACAGGTAAACCGAAAGGTGTGAAAAGCCTGCCTGCGTTTCCATCCAAAAAACAATAGCAAGGAGTATTTAAATATTAACGCAGCACTGTTTGGGCCTTTTATTCTTCTATTGTTGTGCAGTTTTTTTTTTCTTTAACATCTTGGACAACGGTGGTAAAGGATGCATCTGGTATTGTGCAGATTTTGAAAATGGACCAACGTCTGTCATTCGTGGAGATGCCAAGCAAACCAAAAGAGAAATTTTAAGTGTGGAAAAAAGGAAAGGGGGAGGGAGACAAAAAAAAAGCTAGAAATGGGCTGTGCCACCCGCTAGCACTCGTCGAGGTGACGGGTGACATTGGAGTGATCGCTTTGCGATTTTTGTCTGCATCGCTAAAGAGGCAGCCACAACAAAAGCTGGGCAATAACCTGTCAGTCCCCGCGTCTGCGCTAATTGCGTTTTTCCGTGGTGAAAAATACTCCCTGGCTTAGGCGAGAGACGGCACGGGCCTCTCCCCTTTCCTCACGCAATGATTTTTGTATTTTCACTCGCATCTGCAACAAAAGCAATTTACATTTCCCTGGGTAGGGAGCAAGAAAGAAGAGGCCTTTCTCCCCTTCACTCTCTCTCTCTCTCTCTCCCACACACACACACACACACACACACAATCTAACACACATACACTCACACACTCTCACAATTCCTCACATGCACAAAGGCTTATTTAACCCCAGGTTAGTGTTCACTACTGGCCCAGGCTCCCTGGCCTTCTTCCAAGGCCCCATTATCAGAGGGGCCAGCACCTAATCCACAGGAGCAGCTCTTCATCAATGTATTATTAAGCAGATACGCACAATGTAATGCAGGCAAATGGCCCACCGCTGGGGACCTCCCTAATGGGAGAAGGAGCAAGAGAGAGAGAGAGAGAGAGAGAGAGGTGGGGGGACAGACAGACTGAGAGGGAAGAGAGAGGTAGACATGAAGGACATAAAAATATGGAGATGGGTAGAGCAAAAAAAAAGAGAGAGAGGGGGTTGGGATAGGGGGCCAAGGAAGAATAGGCGATAATAAGGAGAGGAGAAGAGAAAGAGAAATAGACAGGAGAGGATGAAAAGAGGGGTGGCAAGCGGTGTCTGGTAGACACCGGGCACAGGGAGGTGAGCAATAATCTGCCTATGTTTCTCCATGCAGCCTTGAGAGACCAAGGGAGGAGACAAGTGGGTAAGGGGGGATAAGAAGTGTGCATCTCTGTGTGTGTGTTGTGGGGGATAGGGGTGAAAATAAAGCTAATCTTTCCTTATTATCGTTAAAATGATGATGGGCATCGAGGCCTCTCAACAATTAGCTGTATTGCATAGGTTGCATGTTAAATGGAATAATTATGACAGGCCTCAACACTCTACCATTAGCGGGCCAATGGTGCCCTCCCTTGTGAGGTTGAGTGAATGGTCCACTGAGACATTAACACATACATCTGCTGCTCTCTGAGACATGTGATGGGCTACTATAACCAATAGCTGTAATTAGCATTATGTCGAGTGATTAACTTGTTTGGACAGTATATAAAAACACTCAGTGAGGCATATATAAGTTATTCATTTCCTGTCATCCTTCACTAGTACATGCCTGTCAACTACATATAACCTGATTCTTATAGTAATTATTGCTTAGCGTTGCCATTACTGGCCCCTGGTCCTGATCCTGAACATGGATAGTTTGTAAAACACCTTTACAACAGTCAGATAATTTAGCAAATGTGAAAGTGACAGAATGTTTTTCTGTTGAAACCATGAGAGAAGACCATGTATTTGGAGTCAAAAAATATCGCTCTTTCTATACTGTACCAACAGAATATTTGAATCAGTTACTGATGCTAAACATTTATTGCTAATCAAATATTGTAGGATGATGACTAACCACAACCCGTAGCCTATTTGTAGTGAAATATTGGAATTAACAGATGTCCCAAGTTGTGTCACTTGTGAATTTATGAATGCTAGCTAGTTTATCTATCCATATAGAGTATTTTTGATAGTCTGGTTGAGTTTAGCACAAAAACGCAGGTAAAAGCACCATGAATATAGCAGCATTTCCTCTGTCTGCGTCTTACCTTCTGAATTACAGGGAGCACTAACCAACAGAAGGTATCAGCAGCATGCTGCCTGATTCATCCACACCCACTCACATCTGCTGGATGTCCTTCACGATTCCATTTGCAGCAGTGACACTTCAGGGCAGGACTTGTTTGGGTTGTCCCACCTGGCCTCCATTTGAGCCTGTCCTGGTCTACCTGCCCAGCTCTCTTCTTGGTTTTTGATATACACACACACTCGTGTGCACAAACACACACAGCATCAAAAGAAGTTGTAGAAACACACATACTCCACACAGACATACAAAAACAAGTTCATAGACACAATCACACACTCACACACGCTCACTCACTCACTCACACACACACACAACACAAACAAAGCGCACACATGCACACCTCTCTCTACTCTTTATTCCCTTCCTCACACGTCTAATTGACTTCATGCCTGATCATGTAAAAGATGCTGTTCCCCACCTGCTCCATACACACACTCCCCCAACCCCAACCCCACCCACCCCCACACACACCCTTCACACACTCACACCAAACTCTCCTGTGCTCTCGCTCTATTAACGGAACACGCCACCAAAGTTCTGCTCCCCGTCACTCGTGTGGGGTACCGCTAAAATCTCATTTTCAACTCAATTTAACCTGCGACGCCTCAAGGGTAGTGTGATTACGTCTGTTCTCAAGCCCTAAATCGAAATTAAGAGTGCAGGGAACAAGACTTATTTCCTAAGCAGTTCTTTTTTTTATGAGAAATGGATGGAAACCAATGACTGCTGTACTGTACTTGTCTGAGATATTTGTCTAGAATTTCCATGACAGTACAACAAATTAGCTAATGAGATGACAGGGTAGTGAACTGTCATGAGCTGATTAATTGTAAAAAATGGCTTTTGGCTATTTTAAAAACAATTATGGCGTTTGTGTTGAATTACTGATCACTGCTGCAGTAATTCAAATTAGACCATGATGTTAGAAGGATACTAATGTCAAAATTGGGTATATTTAGTCTCTGATTATGGATTTGAAGATTATTAATAACTAAGAACACCGAAAACCATATTGGGTGATTTCAACAGAGTTATCTTTCTTTATGGCTGCCATGGACCTGGCCTCTTGCATCTCTTTCATGTTCCACTTAAAGTCAAGCCAAGCAAGGTGTGTATTCAGGATTTTGATTTTTCACTCATTAACAGAGACTTTTAGGTCTTTGATTCAGGCCTTTCAAGTAGGTATCCCAATTATGTTTAATAATTCAGTAACCTTTCTGCAATTACTTCAAGTGACCTAGATAACTATGGCTTCAATTCAGTTTTCGTAATAAAATTCATTTTTTTCTTCTTCCCTCCTCTCTCATATTCCACTTGAGGAAATTCAATTTTATTTTCTTTTTATTTATTTATTTTAAAGAAGAAACGTCTTCTTTCAAGCACCAGGTTGGCCTTCCCTGTTACCCCCATGTGACGTTGACTTGCAGACTCAACCCACTTCTCCAGGCTGAGTGCCTGTCCTGGACCAAATCAAGTGCAAGATATACAAGAATCAATTTTTCATTGGGAAATCCTCACTTTACACTTGCAGGAGGGCCACAGACCACAGAGCGTGACGGCTCGACATGGGCGGCTCTCGTGTCGTACACGACCACGCTCACCTCTAATGTGAGCTGGTGTCATGTTAACAGCCCAAGTGCACGATGAAAAGACTCCACAGGACAAGTGTAAAAAAAGGAAAGAAATGCCTCCATCTCGGAGCATTTTACCCTGCCTCTGTTTCAAATCTAAGCAGTAAACCTCAGTTATCCCTATCAGACATACGCATTGCACTGGCACACATGCACAGGTACACAACATGGGTCACACCAAATTTTGGACAGAACATTGTCCTTAGATGCTACTTGGGTTCTGTGTGTCAGTGTGGTGTCTCTCCTTCACCCAGAGCTGAGCACCTACCTACTTTGCTGAGAGCCCCCTGGAGCAGGTACACAGATCCTTGGCAAGGAGCACTCAGACTGTGTGTGATCACAAACACAGATACTTGAGTTCACTACAACCAGGACACACAGATACAAACACACTGACACACACACACACAGACACACACACACACGGGGGCAGCACTTACAGCCCACCTCTCGGGCCAAGATGGCTGTTTGGGGAAGTTGTCTGTAGCTTAAGTGCTTGGTGTCCTCTGTAGCCTCCAGCAGCTTAAGGCCAGGCAGACACTAGCAGGAGAGATCTTCATGTGCATCTGATAGCCAATGAATAATTCACACTTCACTATTGCTGTGCTCTCTGCTCTCTGTCTGTTTACATTTCCAAATACTATTAGAAAGAATACATATGTTCAGCTGTATATGTGTTTTTGGTAACATTTAGGGTACAGGGTACACATATTCACCATTAACTAGCAGCTTATTAGCATGCAAATTAGTAGCATGCTAGCAATTTGTTAGTCATTACAAGTCACTTATTAATACCTTATTCTGCATGAGCTAATTCTACCCATAGTAAACCATTAACATAATTACTGCGTATTCATAGTGAGTAAGGTATTTGTTGTATATGAATTGTGATCTTAATATGCTGTGGTTAGTATGGAGCTTATAAGGCAGTAGTACAACAGGAACATTCTCCTGCAATAATATGGTCTGATCATAGCAACTAAACCCAAAACTACAAGTGCCTAATAGTGTCCAAATAAGTCCTAACTTTGTCTTTTTGATTGAGAATAACTATTCCTGAGAATAACTGTTCCTGTTTTCCTGCATTACCACCTCATAAGCCCCTTACTGAGCAAAGCATATTGAGACCATAATTCATTTTCAACAATTAGCTTACTAACTAAGAATAAGCAGTAATTAGGAGTTTATATTGGAAAAAAATCTACTTAATGGTAATTGAATAAATTGAATAAGCTCATGTAGTATAAGGTATTAATAAGTGACTTGTAATGACTAACAAATGGCTAGTATGTTATTAATATGCATGGTAATATGCTGCTAATTAACAGTGAATATATGTACCCTAATCTAAAGTGTTTACAAACTGGTACATTTGTCCTCTGCATAAACTAAAGATAGTAATTATCAGTGATGAAATGCATTTTCTGCAAACTCACTGACACGTATCACATTTGGAGGTGTTTGTTTTGTTGTCTATTTTTTGTATTGAGTAATGATTTGTTACTAAATGCATGACACAGTGGGTGTAAGAGCATAGTGATAGTGATATAAAGGCTGTAAACCTGGTTTAGAGTTTGAGTTGAGTGTGCCCTACATGCATGTACACACACACCCTACACACAAGCACACACATATACATGTGCAAACACACACACACACACATACATGCACACACATGTGCAGACACACGCACACACTTGCGCGCACACACACACACACACACTCACAGAGTCCAGTTCAGGCCACAGGTTGTGCTGAGGTGGAGGGGTCTCAGCAGTTGTGAGTTTCCTCATTCTCAGCTCATTCACACCTACAAGTGCATCTGGCTCCCATTAACACCAGGGTCCAAACACACACACACACACACACACACGCCACACACACACACACACACACACACACACACACACACTCACACTCAAAAATATAAATTGGCACACAAAACAAATAATACAATTAACTAGCCTATATAACACAGTCACAGTTAAATGCACAACGTAAAGAATACAAGTAGCTACATAGTTATTCCTGTGAAGTGGTACCACAAGACTTTGAACTGTATAGTACACTTCAGTATGTGTACAGTAAGCGTTCACTCCCTAAGTTACACAGAATAGGCAAAAAAGGTATAATGACAAAGGCATAATGAACTACACAATGCAAAATAGATCATGTAGTTGTGTTAATGTATCTGTGTTTATCAAAGCAAATACAAAGGTTAGTTCTGTCCAGCAGGACATATGGCAGTTTACAGGTCTCCGGGTGGCCTCACCACTGCTACAACACAACCAAGCTTATCATTACAGGGATGACTGCCAATATACTGTCAATAAGCTTAATAATACTGTGAATATTACTGTATTAGTGCAGTGACTTGATTAGTGCAGTGATGAAATGACAATATACTACAGTCAAATACAGTATAAATTATATGTTCAGTATACATACAGGCATACAACATGTTGTATTTTTTCTTAACATTGTAATTTACGTAACTGCCATTCCCATGTACTCTCAATAACAACTCAACAACAATCAATCTAAGGCATTTATACTGAACATGTCAAAAAACAGAGAAAAGACTATCAAAGCTTTTAAAGGGACATGTTTCTAACATTTAACATATAAAAGAGAACGTGTCAATCAATAATGCATAAACTTTAGTATATAGCTAGTATACACATATACAGTGACTACTACTGTGCTATTTACAGAATCATACAGATTATTTATCAGAATCATTACTGGATGAAAAAGAACCGGTTTGAAAGCTAAAAACAGACCGTTTTCCCTCAGTTTAACTTGTAATGATGAGAGAAACCTCTGAAGAGTTGAGAGGTTAAGCAGATGAATCTCCATTGCTTTTTGCCTCAAGCTTTTCTCTTGGTCTCCATTGTGCTATTTCACTGTCTTGGTCTCACACTAACTCTCTCTCTCTCCTGCTCCCTCATTCTCTCTCTGTCGTTTCGCCCCTCTTTCTCTCGTTCTCTGTCATCCTCTGCAATCCCCACCGGTGACTATGACTCCCAGGGTTCCGTTTGCATTCTTTATCACTCGTCTCCTAACATGAGAGTCCTCTTCCTCGGCTCAGGCTCCTCTTTGTGGCATCACCATTGAGTCACTAGTGGTATGTAAACACTGGAGTGAGAGAGAGAGAGAGAATGATGGCAATAAGGGCCCTGCAAAGCAAGGCTCAGGGAACAGACATACAGGTTCATTCATTATAAATGAACCATTGAGGAAAGCTAGGAATGTTTTCCAGTTAGCTGAGCGGGTAGGAGGCCAGTGGGTTTTTCTTATTCAGCAACACCGAAAGCTGAAGCTCACCCATGGCCTTCACACATGAACCTCCTCCTTGGGCCTTGACGTAGGAGATAAGTCCACAGAAAAGAAGACAGTAAGTATCCAGGAAGAAGTTATCAGAAATGTTAAACAGTCTGTTTCCATCAAATCAATGAGAACATTAAAGGTGCTATGTAGTGCATTTTTAAAGTAGAATCACCTAGGAGGGGTAACAGATTGGGAAAAAACAACTATTAATGTTATGTCAAAAACGCCTCAGTTCCATACCTAGCGCCAGGCCAGCTCTCCTTTAGTACCATGTTGTAGTATGTGTATAAAGTACGATACAATTGAAAGCAAAAACTGGACTGAGTTCAAGACAACTCAGAACTGAAATAAAACCATTAAAAGGCCAGAGTCCTAAGTGTGTGTGATTCTTGCCAGTAGTCACGTGCAGAGATGTAGTGGGGATATTTTTAGTGGGGGTACGCAATATTTTATAAATGAATGGCTAATATTAAGAAAGTGAGAAATAGCCTACATAAATTATCTGTTCCAAGAAGTTGGTGACCTGTGTCTAATGCCCACTACACCCCGGGTCACGTGTATCCTCCTGTCTCACCTCAGAGTCAGACGATGGGGTTAGATGCCAAGAATGGTTACACTTGGTTAATATCCACTAGCACCTGATGTAGCAACAGAGGGCATTCAGTGCCAAGAGGCTAGTTCAGATCATCAGGACATTTAGTTTGGCTACAGTTATATCCAACTGTAATTACTGGAGGAGTAAACTTCAATGCAAATTTGAAGCAAGTTTAGATAAAGGAAAACTTTTAACAGAGCTTGGAGAGATAATTAACAGCAGGCGCCATTTCTAAAACACAGGCAATTAAAGCTTTCTCATTTGACAGCGAAGGGTAACGTCCTGACAAAGGATTTGCAAATCAATGGTGATAAACAATATTAAATGACTTTAGAACAGATCAAATGAACGTATAAATAACCAGCCTATTAAAAACACGTGGGAATTTGGGAAAAGAGTCCTATTCCCACCTTAATCAAAACCCAAAAAATTCCCTGTGGTACATTTACACTAAAAAATATAGGCTATTTTTATAGCATTTCACTTTTGAAGACAGCCAATGTTCCTACATGACGTGCTTTAAAAGGACTTGTCACTAGGGAGTGGCTCTATTTGAAAAACAAGAGAAAAAAAAGCATCACACCTCAGTTCAATTACAACACATCAACAATACATCACATGATCAAAGACACCTCTTACAATTGTTTCATTACATTCAGTGTCAAGCAGATTAAATCGAAATATTGCTGTTACCCTAAAGATAATTGAGACCTAAGTATTTGATGTCTCTACAATGTGGGACAAGAATCCTAAGCTGTCCTTGCTGCTATCATTATCAAAGGTTCTCATCAAGTAGTTGTGGAACTGTCCAAACCCTTTGGAACATTAATTCTGACAGCTCAATTACCTACAGAAAATGACTGCAGGTGCCTTTAATTATCCAGCCATACCACAACATGCTCGTTAGAATATGACAGTGCAGCTCAATCCTTCAGGGAAGTCAAACATGCAGAGATGGACGTAAATGGACCAACATGTCGGAGCTGCTTTGGACTAAGTGACTGTGTATATCAGCGAGTGGTTCAACACTTTGAGCCATTTATTGCTTTGTCCTCAATCACAATCATGTTGAATGTAGTTGTTGTCTACGTGCCTGTTGTTTGTGTGTGTTAATGACAGATGCAGTTATAGATAATACAGTATAGACTTGCATTCAATTCAATTCAATTATATGATATTATATTTATACAGTGCCTTTTACAATAGTATTGTCTCATTGTGCTTTATAGCAAGTAGCACCCAAGAGCAACAGGGGCAAGGAAAAACTCCCTTACGTTAGTTAGTTTCGGAAGAAACCTTGGGCAGATCCACAACTCACAGCATTCATCTATTCATTCTCAATAAGCATTTTCACATTTATTAAAAGATGTGATGTCTAACCTCAGTCATTTTTTCATTGAGTATCACCATGAGTTTCATCATCATTTCATTGAGTGTCAGCTTTTATGTTGTCCAGATCAGTAGAGAAATTTTGCAGCTGGCCTAAAATCCCTTTTCACAGAAGCTAGGGCTGACCCTTTTCTAGACTGACCCTGTCAGTAAATTCCAGACAAATGTCATTGGAAAGGCCACTATTTACAGTTAGTTGCCCATAAAGATGACCAGACAGACACACCAATACAAATCAAACTAAAGGGGCATTATTGGGACATGAAGACAGAGAGAGGAAGTGGTGTGTAGCTCTGTCCACCATTCCTTCTCTCAATTACAGTGCGCTCACGAACACACACTTCGTCTCTCTCGCCTCTTTTAATGAGCTAGCCAGCACATCACAACACGGCCATTCGCTGGGGGTGTGGTCGACAGCCGCATTTGAGTGGCAAAGTCATGCCCTTTTTCCATTGTCCAATTAAGAGAGGATCGCGACGAGCTGTTCGCTAGATTGAAATGACGATTTGCATATGGGCCCCGATATTAAAGGGGATCAGCTTTAGCCAGACAAGACAACAACAAACAGTGAGGAGGATAGCGGAGAGGCACATGGTGGTGGGGGGGTTTAATATTGCCAAATCACTTGCAGGGACTGACCTCGGCCTTCTCAGAGCATGATTAGAGCGTCTTAATTAGGAAAGCCTCTGCACACACGTTCCCTTGCTCGGCGTACATGCAGCCAGGAGTTTAGCCGCTGATCCAATATTTACCTGGCGCTGTTGTAGGCAGAAGTTGGGTGGGGGGTGGTTAGTGTGTGTGTGTGTGTGTGTGTGTGTGTGTGTGGTAGTGGGGGTGGGGGAGTGAGGACAAATACCATAAAATTTTTCATAAAATTTGCTCTTCGCATGCAGGTGCAAACCAATTAACAAGCTGGCATTTAAAGGGACTTTTAATTAACATTTTGTCACAGATGAAATCAGATGTCTGAGGGCTTTATGCAAACAACCACCCACCCCCAGCATGAGTGATGAGTTATTAAGGTGTTTCTCCAGCGGCGGGGTGTCCGGGCCTACCCTCCCCTTCCCGAGGCGCTCTTGCGCGTCTCGGTGGGATACGGGAGACTCTGCGAGGGAGGATCAGCGGGATCCGGCAGCTGGGTGGGAAGCAAACAGAGCAAACACAAACAGATATTGAGATTTATTCAGCAACAGAAACAAGACGATTTCCAGCTGGGGATTGCGGTTGCGATCAGGAAAACCTCGGAGATGAACAACACAAGTGACTTCCTACACTTTAAAATGTTAAACGTCAAAGGTTTTCGTAGTTACAGCTCTGTCTGTCTGAGTCTCAGTCTGATAGGGCTATAGCCTCTTGTGCATTTTTACTACCATACCTGTACCATAAATGAGATGCCATGTAGATTGTATGTTCATTTTGAACAAAACATCTGACAGATGTTTCACTAGTTAGTTCTACCAATGTCTATTCATTCTCTAAATTAGTTACTGGCACCCAATAATTTGCTCAAAAAGCCATATAAAAAGCCTATAGTGAGCCCCCTTCCCAAGTAATGATCCAGGTGGTCTACTCTCTCTTCTGCAATAGCAGCTTCTGTCTGGACTGTTGATTAGCCTCAGCTACCCCCTAACCGAATGCAACCTGACAGGAGAGGTCAGCTTTTTTGGCTGCCCCTGATCCTCCCCAAGTGGACCTCTTATCCCCCCCCCCCCACATCTGAGAATGCTTTAACAGAACTCTGAGCACAGGTGGGAAATCGCACCTGAGAGATGTTTGCTTTCTTTCTGACTTACTTTTTTTCTTTCTTTCTTTTTCCCCCTCTCTATTTTTCAGCCTATTTTTCCTCCTTTTCATTTTTTTCTCTCCAGCATTTCCCTTGCTATCGGTATCTTTGGGGTGAGAGGTCAACTGTCACAGGAGCAGAGAGGGTGAGGGTCGCCCCTGGGGGCCCCCTCTGCCTGCAGAAGTTGCTCTTGAAGGTGGGGAGCATCTTCTCGGATCCCCAGTGCTGCCCCAAACTGCCCTGGGGCATGAATGCATTTCACTGTTTATGCTGGGGTGCTATCACTGGCCCCCTATATAAATAAATAAAAGGAGAAATCTTGACATCCTCTCTCTTTTTCTTTCTCCACCTCTCTATCCCTTGTTCACTGTTGCCCTCTTTCTCACCGCTCTTTTAGCCATGAGGAAAACCTTTTTAATAGCAGTGTGGTAAAGAA
>PYXC01000407.1:8685000-8817500 GCA_015244755.2 Tenualosa ilisha
GCCGGAAGACCACGAGGTGCGAATCACAACAGCCCCCTCACATTACAGCACTCGGCCATGCATTATTAAAGCCGGCCATGATCAAGGCAGGTGGACCGGCCCAGGAGAGAGATGCCTGGCTAATGAATAGTCCTCTCTCTCTCTCTCTCTCTCTTTTTTTTCTCTATCTCATCTCTCTCACTCTCCCTGTCTTTCCACACACATGCAACGGGCGCAAAGGGGCCTGGCAGCTGTTACCGCTCCAGCACAAGGTGTTAGCTCCCGAGCCTTTTGTGGGCCCACGGTAGCCACCCTATTTAATTTACAAAATCATCCGCGCCGGCCTCCGTAATTGACACTGTTCATACAGTGTTGCCAGCCGGGCCTCTGTGGGTCACGCTTGCCTGCATTTGAAATTAAGAAATAAGGGGGTCCGTGTTTGGAGGGCTCTCCCTGGATAATTGCTATGTGTGTGTAGGGGAAAGGGAGGGGTGTGTTCTTTGGGCTTTAAAAAAAAATCCCCAGGAGCATTGTAAATAGCTTGAGTAAATAACATACAAGGGATTGGAGACTCTATTCACCCATTCAGACTTTTTTTTTTGGTCGACATGCATGCAGAATTGAATACGGTGAGATTAACGTCAACAGAAGTGGCAGCCTAGCTGTTTGCTTGGTGGAGTCTTACTGTCACCCAGACACTAGAGCAGCATAAGAAAAAGAAAACAGAGGAGGAGATGGGAAGGAAGAAGAAGAGAAAAAATGGCACCTTCGGGCCTCCAAGCATCGTCTCAAAATAGAGGCGCCCCGTCTCGTCTCGTCTCTGCAGACGTTGTGTTTGGCTGCTGGAGTGACTGCTGCTGCCGCTGCTGCTGCTTCTGGGCGGCTCCGGGATAAGTTGCCCGTGCCGGTTGCAGAACCCAAGGTCTAGTCAAGCAGTGTCAAACACACCGCTAGTGGCGGTCATGGGAGCTCTTTCGGTCTATTAGGACTGTTCCCGGAGCAGGCGGCGGGAGGGAGAGATATGCATTTTAGATGGTGCCACCGCTAAAAGGTTGTTCCTCGCATTCTGCAAGGCCTGTAAACACGGGCTTAGGAGTTTACTGGGTGCTGGTAAGAGCCGTCGGATGCGGGGACTTTGAGGAGCTCAATAATTGATGCGCAGATGGTGCACTATTCATAAGGCATAAGGGGCGTGTGTGTGCGTGTGTATGTGTGTATGTGTATGTGAATGTGTGTGTGTTTGTGTGTGGAGGGGTGTTGTTGAAAGAGAACTGTGTGTGTGTGTAGATGAGAGCTAAGGCTGAGGAGGCTATGAAGGCCATGTCCCCTTCTTTCCTTCCTTCCTTCCTTCCTTCCTTCCTTCCTTCTGCGTCGTCCTTCTTTCTCGGTGTCTCGCAGAAGGCTTTAGTGGCGGTGGCAAATAGCACACCCCTGCACCATAGTTGCCCTGTTTGGCCTCATCTTACAGGGGCTTACATCATTGTTTTGAGGGGGAAAACGTGAGCGCACAGACACATAGACTGCACACACACGCACACACACGCACACACACAAATGCGCTGAGTTGCATACGTATCGTTTCTTTCAACACACACACAGCCATTCCTCAAACCTCAACTCTGTATCCGCAATGTAAGTAAACTGATTGAAGGAAGAGATGGAGAGAGGGAGGGAGCAAGGGAGGGGGAGAGAGGGAGAGAGCGAGAGAAAGAGAGCAGAGGGGAACTCACAAATGAGTGCTTTTAAATGGTGCTCTTTTAGTGCACACATATCAGGCCTGTCTCCTCCGCTTCCCTTTCTTTGGATTGAAGCAGAGAGCAGATTGCTGGCAGCACTGCCATTACTCAGGTCACCTACTGCCCCCTAGTGCACGGATAAGTCATGACAGGCATAAATCTCAGCTTTTCTCTCTCCCTCACTCTCTCTTCATCTCTCTCTCTCTCTCTCTCTCTCTCTCTCTCCGTCTGTCTGAGAGCGGCGTAGCCTGACCCTCTGGGAAATTCAGCAGGAAATAGAGGGCCATTGTAACTCTGAGAAAGCTCTAAGCCAAGAGAGACAGTCTCTTTCAGCAATCAAAAAGCAATTTGAAAAGCTTATGCCAGGACAGGGATGGGCTCTGCCAACACGGATATTTTCCTGGATGTAAACGGTTCATCTGTGCCCTCTTTGGAGTGTATGTATGTGTGCAAAGGGAATCTTTATTCAACAATGACAAAAAAAACAAAAAAAAACATTACGACATCCTAGGAGTACGTTTGCTTAACGTCTGGTTAATGAATCGATTAGGATTATTTTTATTGCACAATATAAACAAAACATGTCCCCATTCTGCAATATTTTAATACGTTCAGGGTAAACAGTTGTGCTGTCTTGTGAGAGAGACAAATAGGGAGAGAAACAGCGATGCACAAGGGAAGAACCCCCAACCCTTCGAAACATAGAGCCGATAAATAAAGCAAGCGCATACTGCGATGATGAATTATTAGAAAGGTGCACATGCTGCCGCGGCTTGCCACCTTCTAGAGAAGTCTCTCGCTCTGGCGCTCTACAAAACGAGCGGAACATGGCCTTTTCCACGAGTCTCCCCCCAGACCGCCAGCCTAGCAATACAGCCAGTGATCAAAACACCCATGCAGCAGCCCTTCCAACGGCCGGGCACACCTGGAAAAGATGCTGAGTGTCTTTTCTTTCCCCTTCGCTCTTATATGATCCTCTACTTCTTCCTCTGTCTCTCCTCCTGCTGGAGGAGAAGTGGTGCTAGTGCTTTAAGTGCTGATTCTGGAGGTGTGTGTTTGAGACTAGTGTGTGTGTGTGTGTGTGTGTGTGTGTGCCTACATGCACATGTGTTTGTATAGATGTGTACAGTGTGTTCATGTGACTACGTTTCTGTGTGTTATCTAGGCGTGTATAGGTACAGTGCATTTCTATGTGTATGCATACTGACATATGTGTGTGTGTGTGAGCTGCGTTCCTCTGAGGTAGTGTGTGTGTGTGTGTGTGTGTGTGTGTGTGTGTGTGTATGCTGTGTGTGCTGGATTTGAGGGGTGAGGAAAGGCCGTGGCGGCGGCTTGGCGCTGCAGGAGAGCTTTAATAGGCAACTCAGGCCTTGTTTACCAGCAGGATCTCCATGCTGATGAGCCGGCCAGCAGAAATAATGCATGAGCCAAGAGGGAGAGCGCCCAGCAGCGGAGGGCTGTGTGGAGACAGGGAGAGAGACAGAGGGAGGGAGAAAGAGAGAAAGAGAGAGAGAGGGGGGGAGGGAGAGAGAGAGAAAAAAAGGAGGGAGGGAAAAAAGCAAAAAGGGGGGAGAGACCAACTGACCCCTCTCTTCTTTATCGTAGCCAATCTTGCATGTATGAACAAACATGGGTACACAGAAAGATGATAAAAGCACTTGCACACACACTAATACACACACACACACACACACACACACACACACACACACTTACAGACAGACGCAGTAATGTGCAAACTCAGACAGACGCAGTAATGTGCAAACTCAGACGGACACTCTGTCTTATTTACACAAGTTGAGCTCTCCAGACAGGTAGGACTGCGGGTTAATGTAATGCTTAGAGCGCAGGTAATGTTTGGGGAGGCAGGGGCGGATTTGGGGCAGCCGCTGCCGCAAAGCCCGTGCTAACTGCCAGAGCGCGCTACGTCGTCAGGCCGGATTACTGGCGTGTCAGGCTGAAGGAGAGGCACCAAGACGGGGCTACACTTGCTTCTGTCTACCACCTGTGCATCTTTCTCTCTCTCTCTCTCTCTCTCTCTCTTTCTCCCTCTCTCCTCTCCTAGCTATTCATGATATTGCTCTCAGAGCAGTGTCTGAACCTACTGCTGGGATTGTAGTGTACATAAACAAAGGCTATGTGAGAATGCGGCTCATGCAATCTGAGGCAAATGCCAGGGTCTTTAAGGGGATAGGGATGCTATGAATGTAGATGATGGTTAGGTATGGGGGAGGGCTGAGACTGAAGTGGGAGCTGGCCCAGGTAAAAGACACCATGGAGTCATGTTCATTATTTATTTATTTATTTATTTTGGGGGGAGGGGGCGGGATTTATTTTCAGACTACTGGGATTGATTTCTTAGATGAGGCCTAAACCCAGCCCATCAATAGAACTGCAGTCTGCAGCATGTTACTCTGTCTGAGTGTTTGGTGTCTATCCTGGTCTGAATTACTAGCCCATGGGTCTATCAAGCCTCTAGTCTGATAGAGGATGTAGGATTTGAGGGCAAATCAAAAGTCCTGGCTAGAACCAAAAATGCTTTTTCGAACATGAGGAAAAATTAAAGCAAGACTTTTGTTGTGATTTCAAGATTTGCAGCAGGCCGTATCACAGATGATAAACTGCACAGTAGAAATTTACAATCAAAACACTATAGGACATAAGGAGGAGAATTTTAAAAAACACATACTGGAACGTGTACATTTACACACACACACACACATACACACACACACACACACACACACACACACAGATAGATACTCAAACACTGGGGAGCTGTAGGGCCCTATCTATCACCTCCCCATATCTCGAGCCCCATTCTTCAAAAAATCAGCCCTCCATCTCTCTCTCTCTGTCTCTCTCTCTGAGGCGTGCGCATCTGACAGGAATTAAGATCATTCGCAGCTGACGGGCCGACGTGATGGAGAAATCAAACAAGCGCCCTCTCCGCGCACCAGCGCAAGAGGAGGAGGCTTATTATCTGCGCATGGGAACAAATGGATTGTTGGCAGATCGGTGTCATTATCTCGCTGTGATACAAGCCATGAGAATGTAGCGGTGAGGCAGGGTCTTCCGCATGCACACACACATGCACACACACACACACACACTCACAGACACCAGATTCAGACGGCAGAAGCAGGAAACAAACGGGTGAAACAAATGTAACCACTAATGGTCTCTCAGCATTTCTTACAGCAACAGTGTGTGTGTGTGTGTGTGTGTGTGTGTGTGTGTGTGTGTTTGTGTGCGCTAGGGAGCAGCAGAAGCATGTCCGTTCAACTGATGAGACAAATACAATGATAGACAAATGGGGTAATGTCTCATTTTTAAGTGTGATGAAAGTATTTAAGAAAAAATGGGAAAAAAATAAACTATTCTGGTAAAAGTCATTTTTGTCAAATTTATTCAGGGCCAGTAAACTGACATCTGATTTTGACATCTGAGTTTGCCTCCAGAACAAGCTGTTTCCAACAGTGATGCTGAACTACTCGGGCCCAAAATTTCCCATGATCAGTACACCCAGACGCAAATTTCGGAGAAAACAAGCCGACAAAAACATAGGATCTATCTTTATCCCTGCATTCATGGCACACAGATTACAGTAAAATACTGTATATATGTACCCAATTAAAAAGATGGAAAACTAACGTCAAATTCTTCATCAAACCTACATACAAGGACATGTTGGATAATAAATGTTTGTCACATTCCACAAAATTACATAAACTGAGCAGAGAGGGGTCTGTTATTGGGCTAACTGAAATGTTAAGGTGTTATTTTCAAAAGAGGCTCACAAAGGCAGATGAAATGGTGTGGCGCCTCCTGCTTCTCTATAGGGTGATGGGTTGGATTAGAGACCAGCCAGCGGTGTGTGTGAGATTTAAACAGTAAAACACGCAGCTCACTCCAGGAGGTCAAGCCACAACCAGTCTCCCACACCCTCTGCACTTATGCATAGCCAGTGACACAGAGAAAGAATAATTCCACCAGAGTAGAGGAGGTATAAGGGGGCCAGATGCATGAACCAGTGGAGGTGGCCAACACCTTATGAATTAGCATAACAGATCAAAACACCAGTTAATGGTGTTAAGAGATACCTCTCTTCCTTAAATGTGATGCATGTGCAGTAGGCACATATGGTGTTTGGTGTGTCACATCCATGTGTGTATGTGCGTGTGAGTGCACTGTGCTGTGAATGGACAAATACACAGTCCTGTCCATAGCACTGGTGGAGATTGAAATGCTTCATATTTGCTCTCTCTTAACAGTCTGCTCATGACTGGTAAAAGACAGAAAGATCGAATGCCACCAGCCTGGCTTGCAATAGAAAGCTAGACAGAAAGAGAAAGGTGTACGAGTGTGCACATTGGTGAATTTTTCATGACCTCTGGAGTATGAGCTGGCTGCAGAGGGCCCCAGCACACAGGGTAGAGGTCGCAGCTCAGGGAACCAATACCATATGAAGAGAGGAAGCGGCCCCACCAGCACAACTGTGTGTGTGTGTGTGTGTGTGTGTGTGTGTGTGTGTTGTGTCTGCATGTGTCCACTCATGTCCATACACATTCTTTAAAATAAAAAACATACATGCGCAGGCACACACACAAACACACCCACACACACATTTTCACCTCTAAATTTTTAAGTGACACACTGCTACAGTTTTGCCTTTGTTGTTGCACTTGTTTCCAGGTAAATTCAAGAAAAGAAAGATGGGGATTTATATCAACACAGAGTCAGATAGTCAGAAAATAGCACGTGAAACTGAGAGCATGCATTTGAATCACAGGTGTATCCTCACCTTAGCAGAAAATGTGAATGTTATAGACTAACATCCCTAATCACCCTAGGAAAAACTAACAAAGAGGTATTTAAAATGCAGTACACCTGCAATTTATTGTATTTAATGTGATTGTAGATTTCTATAGGCAGCCAAGGATACATCTCTACATACCTAATAGCAAGTTTAATGCCTAGAAAAGAGTCTGTAAATGCTTATGACCTCCAGTCATGCTGCGCCTCCTCTCACTGTGGTGGACTCACCTCCACACAACACTGTTTAGGAGCCCCAGTCGGCCCCTCAAGGCACTGAAAACGAGGTGTTTAGCTCTGTATGACTTTCTTTCAAATCCACCCCCCCCTTTCTCTTTCGCTCTGTGTTACTGTGTGTGTGTGTGTGTGTGTGTGTGTGTGTGTGTGTGTGTGTGTGTGTGTGTGTGTGTGTGTGTGTGTGTGTGAAAAACAACAGGGAGAGGGAACGGCACACGTATACAAGCGAGCCGCCGCTGACAAAAGCCTCACACGCTTCACTGTGCGAGCAGGATAGCGTGCGTGGTGCGGCGTCTGGCAGAGTTCTCCCATTACTCCTCGTGTATTCCCTCCCTAATCAATATCAAGAGCAGCAACACAAAAGAGGAGGGTGAGTTGGGGGGGGGGGGGTGGAGAGAGAGAACGAGAGAAATAGGAAGAGAGAGCGAGAGAGAGAGAGAAGAGGGGGGTGAAAGAGAGAGAGACAGATAGGGAAGAGAAAGCAAACAAATGTGTTCAGTGGGGGGAGAAAATTAGAGCGCGGCGCGGGCTCCCTCTCCTCACCTGTCGTTATCTGCTTTAGCTCTTAATGAGAGTGCCTCTATTCTTGGTCACATCACATTTGTTTTAGCGCAGTCCCTTTGAACAGCTGGGAGATATTGAGCCTTCTTTGATCACAGAAGGCTTTCTGAATTTGAAATCAGTATATGAAAAAAACACTCCCCTCCCTCCCTCCCTCCCTCTTTCTCTCTTTCATTCTCTCAAGCTCCAGTCTTTCTCCTCTCTTCCTCTCTCTCTCTCTCCGTCTTGAGCTACTTTCCCACTCTCACCTCTCTCTCTCTCTCTTTTTCTTTCTGTTGCTTAGGCTTGGTAGTCGCTTCAAATTCTGTGACTACTTTGTTTGTTTACTACATATGAACTGATGCCAGAGTTTTACCGAAGAGAGGGACTACAGGAGGGTGGGGGGAATAGAGAGAGAGAGAAGAAAGCGAAGATAAAAAGGAGGTAAAGAAAAAAAATGATAAAAGAGAGAAGGGGACTCGGGAGCCCTGCAGAAGCAGTAGTGTGGGCTGTGTAAATTTTCTTCATTAATGTTTATAAATTTAACAAAGAGTCAGTACACTGGAGAGAGAGAGAAAGAGGGCTCTGAAAAGAACGAAAGAGGGAGAGAGAAAAAAAAATAAAGTGAAACATCGCCACAAGATGCAAGTGTGGAGGGGGCCAGGCCAGTTTTCTCTCCTCCTTCTCTTCCCCCCTCCTCTCTCTCCTCATTCTCTCTGTCTTTCATTCTTTCTTTCTCTTTTTTGTTGTTTTTGAAGGCAGACGTTTTCTAATGATGACCCTTGGCATGCAGTGGCACCTGGGACTTCCCCAGTGAGAGGGCGCCTGATGAAAATTAGCCCATTCTCATTTCAAACAGAATTTCGCCCGGACTCTGATCACAGCCGCCTGAGCCTTTTCTTGGTCCACCGAGAAAACAGGGGGGCCCCCATCCCTGACTTCAACTCCTTACTGACTGGGCTTGGGCCATAACTTATCCCCCCCTCCCAATACACACACACACACACACACACACACACACTTCGGCCGCAGCAGTAGCAGCAGCAGGAACAGGCGGTGACAAGACTGAGGGACATAGGGGGCTCTGGATGTACTGCGGCTGTTACCCCCTGTTTAAAGATTTAAACCATCGGGGTATGATAGGTCCCTTTGATGTTTGCTAAGCATAAAGCTGGGGTACAGGAGCGAATGAGTGAGGGAGATGGAGAGAAGGAGAGGGAGAGATTGAGATAGAGAGAGGAATGGTGCGAGGAGGGAGGGGCATTACTGGGAGGCAATCATCATGTTCGGAGCCACAGCTCAGGAGGTGGGTGTAGGGATGGGATGATCTGGGCTGGCGGTGGTGGTGGTGGTGGTGGTGGGGAAGAGTTGAGGGGGTGCCCCCCCCCCTCCCATGCCTCGTTGCAGCCACTTCAACAAAGGCAAGATGAAAGCACGGAGGTTGAGGCAGGGGCCACGGCTAGCTGTGAGATAGAGATTACTCTCTTGCGTGTGCTCACTGGAGAAGTTGTGCCATTTCTGCCACTTTTTCTTCACTCGCTCCCCTACCCCTCACACACGCTTCTCTACCACCCTCCATCCCTCCCTCTCCGTCTCCATCTGTTTTAATCCAGCTTTGACTCGCACTCTCTCAGGTGGCTGCTTTTCGGCGTCAGATTACCTCAGGCCCTTTGGTTGGGTGACACGAACGAAGCCACCATCTTTCTTGTTTACAGCACACCTTAGCACCTTAGCTGAGCATGAGAGAGAGGAGGGAAAGAGGGAGAGAGATGAAGTGAGGTGGAGTGGGGGGGGGGGGGGTGCTGTCTGAATGGTGGCTGGGCCTAAGGGATAAGCCCAAGGCTTTAAGAGGCAATACAGCTTTTAGGACCGAGGATTCCACTGAAGCAGCAGAAACATCAGAGAAAAGGGCCTGTCTCGCGCTCTCAAATGTCTCTCCCACAGCCAGACTCGAGACGGTTTAGGCAGCTGATTCGTTTTTTCAGAGTTCGACTCTACGCTGCTCGTCCAACTTGCACCAGACCGTTCCATCCCTCTCTTTCCATGTCTCTCTCACTCTCTCTGTCTGTCGGCCTCTCTCTCTGCGTTGTGCATTTGGGAGACTGCAGGGAGACGCGGTCTCAGCAAAGGGAGTATGGTGGATCTGAAAGCGTTTTAGCAACAATTAAAATCTTTGATGGTTTAATCTGTTCACATCAAACGCAACAATCCCTCTGTTTGATTTTCTTTTGATGACAACGAGTATAAAAACTGATCTCGCCGATTGTCAGCAAACACAGAGCGGGCAAATGAGTGCGCGCGGCTGGTGAAGGGCATCATGGGAAAGCAAAGGCAGAGCAGAGCGAAAATGGAGGTGGGAAGCAAAGTTTTAAATTTATCTCACCGTGAGCACCAGTGGGAAAAGAGTAAGATGAATTCCACATATACACTTATGTAGATCCCCATGACCCCCCCCCCCACCCCCACCCCCACCCCTCCGTCTTCTCTCCCCCCGATTTGCTTGTTAAAAACTAGTTGCAGTTCGGGTGCCCACGATCTCTCCTCCCTCGCTGCTTGTTCATTAGCGATTCAACGCGTTGTCTGTTTCAGCGCCGTGCACCCTCTCTGATGTCCCGTTGCGATGTGATAATCTGCAAATTACCAATTTTAAAGAGCCGCGGAGTGTTCAAAGGCTGGTAAGACAGACGCAAAGACAACTCGTTAGAGTAATTAAACGGGCCGGAGAAGGGGCTGTAGCTTGTTTTTTCCCCGACCCAGCCTCAACAGTCAAATATTTGTCTTGCGGGAGTTGCCAGAGAATATTTTATCTGACATTACAGAGGACAAAAGTCTATCAAACTGCTTAACGAGCATTTTTTTTCCCCAGAAAACCCCTTTTTTAACCCCAAAAAAGAAAAACTGTGGTTTTTGTGCATGTTCATCAAGAAGTTAATCGCAAGAGGGATTCCTAGTCTGTCCCAGGGATTAGTGGAGTTGGGAAGGTCTTTTTGACATTCTGACAGGACTCCACAGGGATCGATCCTCATCTAGAGAAGGCTCCAAGTTCTCGCTACCCCATCCCCTGGCCTTCAAACACACACGCGCGCACACACACACACTCTCTCTAAAAAGCCTCGCTCTCATTTCACAGACACACTGTGATTTCGTTCATTTCAATGGCCCTTTAATTAAAACACATACAGTCATCCACAGAAGAATTGGCAGAGGGTGGGTGGAATCACTCACAGCCCCCTTCAAAAGCACATATCCATATTTTTTTGTTCAAAGAGAAAGATGAATGTTCATTTTTCTTATTTTCCATGTTTTTCTCTGTGCTGTGTCTGCATAATTAGGTTTGCTTTTTTATCGAAAGGCAAGAAGATTTGACAGATTTTTTTCTTCTTCTTCTTTTTTCTGGGTGATATGAACTTTAAAGACAATCTTCACTAAAACAAAGCCAGGTATCACTAGCGCTCCCACTAGGAGATTAGCAATTTTGTGAGTGCTCACAATTTTTTCCACTTTTTTTCCCTTTCCTTTTCTTCCCTGAAACTAATTTGCACTTCTTTGGGAGATCAAATCAGGTTTTAGACGCCTCCAGTTTTCTCTTTTTGCCACTCAGGAGGGTCATCCCTCATCTTCCATGAAGTATGCGCATGTAGAATGTTTACGTCGACCGGCAAGTGGTGTAAATTGAATTTTCGTGTACACTGTTGTCCTCGGCCTGGAGTGTAAAGTGGTGTGTAGGAAGCCTTGCATACACCCCCGCTGGGGTTAAGGCACCTCGCTCTGGAGGCTCTCAGCGTTAGTTAAGACTGATGTCTGCAAGTCGAGTGGGGACCAAAATAATCAATAAGTTACATGCGGCTCCGCACTGAGGTAAACACCATTAAATTCAAGCAACACAAGAGAGCGAGGGCAGAAAACTAGAGAGAAATGGCGAATCTGCACACGCTTAATAGAAAGGGTGAGACATAAAGAGGGAGAGTGCAGTTCCTGGAGGGAGCATTTGTCTGCCATTAGTGTTAAAATGCAAAAGGAAATGCTGTCAGCTGGTAAAAATGTGTGTTTAATATAACGCTGAAGTGCTTCATGCTGGACAGGGCATCAGGTGGTCAAATCTCTGGAGCCAACAACATCCATGAGTTTGATACAAATGATGATGAAGGGATCAAAATGCCATTCTTGGTGCGTGTGTGTGTGTGTGTGTGTGTGTGTGCATGTATAAAGAGCTTGCCTTTGTCTATGTGAGGTAAAATAGGAGCTTTTTGATTTAGAAATGATATCTGCTGGAATCAAAGCACTGTACTTGATTGGCAGGTCACATGATGCGACAGATCTCCAGATTGGATTGATGAGATGATGTTCCTCTTCCTTCCATCTTCCTGTTTCCTCTGCTTTCCTTCATGTGACAAACTCCTAAAACTGAAGAGACAAATGGGCCTTTTCAGCTGTAGGAATTCAGATTCAGCGCCCTCAGATATAATTTCTGGAACTGACATTGACAAAATACCTCTTGAGCGAATGTCTTAGGCATGACTTCTTTTTTAACAAACGGATGTTCAGTTGGATCAATTTGTCAATTTAGCATTTCATGTGCTCCTCTCCTATGACATGATTGCCATCTGATTCATCCTTTTCACCTTTGGTGAATTCCTGTAATCTGTAACCTTTTGGCTTTTTCTTTTTTTTCCTCCTGGCGTGACCTTAGATGGAACGGCGCGTTCCTGTAATTGCCTGTGTTTGCCGCTCCCCATCTAAGCAACAAAGAGCCAGAGCTTCTTTTCGGTGTAATGGAAAGTCTATTTACAAAAAATGGAACTCTCTGCCATGGTCAAAAGGCCTCTATCAAAAGCATGTGGAGAAAAGGCCAGAGAGAGACGTGGCCATGGCACACAAGTGGGGTGGGGTGGGGGTAGGGGGTGGTTTAACTGTCACATGCTGTGGAACTGCGATGCCAGGTCCTTTGGGGTAGGATGGTGCCGACATGTGTCACCAAGCCTGAGTGGGTTGTGCGATCAAAGATCAAAGGCCAGCGCCCAATGTGCAATCTGAAAGAAACAGCTTCCTCAGATTGGCACCTTGTTCCCGTTTAAGGGCCGGTGGAGTGGAAAGTTAGGCTTTTAATATGGAGGGGACAGAGAGACAAGAGACACAAAGAGGTCAGGAGGCAATCAGCGCTTCCACACTCACTCTACAGGGGCTAACACCTTTGAAAGGTGTCCATCTAAAAGCCCAGGTGAAACAGTAGATACAGGATTGGCAACCAATTTGCCTTTGTCTCCTTTAAAAACTAAATTTATTTTTACTTCAGTGGCACCAAGTGAAAGCATTTTAAGCATTTCAAAAACTCCTTTGGTCTGAAGAGGTACTTGAATAGGGCTTCTGCATACTTGTGAACAACTGTGATAACATCTGTACACATCACAGTCATTTACAAGACATCCCTGTGTGTGAAGCCCCTGTTGTTCCACTCACCACTGTTAACGTGATGACATGCAGGCTCTTTAAACCGTTAGCCAGAGACACCCCAAGCATATGGCCTTGGAAGTGTTCACCTGCGGCAGGCGCAACATCTGAACACCCTTCCCTGAAGAGAGGCCCCCACATTTAACTGGGCTCGTGATGAACAGAGGCTGTCAACCACCCTGCCGACTGCATAAGCCTCTTACGTTACACTCATTGGTTGGGTACAAGTGGGGACACATACACACAGACACACACACACACACACACACACACACATACACACAGATACACACACACACACACACACACATTCACCATTGTATACCATCATTAACCCCACATCCTGCATCCCAAGCCTTCCTCCCCCTTCCCCCACATTCACATCTGGCCCTGTGCTGGACTGACACCAGATCACACTGGGCAATGCCACTGTGCACCATGCCACATGCTGGGAAAGGTGTGAAATAAATGTGAACATGTGCCAAATTGGCACAGTAGACAGCACAGGGTGAAATATGAAGGGTCCTTTCTAGCATCTATTGCCATATGAACAACAGCAGGTCAAAATGCCTGCATTATCTGTTTGAATACATGTTTACTGCGCCATCATTTCGTACACTCCATAGTATGACAGGATATATTAGAGATTCTATAAAAATACCACATTATTTTACACAGTGATCCCATAATAAATACAACAAATACAGAAAACACAAACCATGAATCATGGTTATACTCTGTATTACAACTATAATAACTGCTATTGTCATAAAGCAAAAATTAGCATTAGCAAATAATTGGATAAATGAGAGCATGTACACCGTACATGTACACGAGGTGATGGCCAACGAGATGATGACCAGTGATCACAATAAATGGCCAAATCAAAGTATTAACAAAGTAAATCAAAGTCAACAAACACAAGCCATCTGGTTATAATTCAAATAATTCAAATGTACATCACCATACCCATCCCATCACTAACATGTAGAGAATGAATAGTAATGACACAAAGTGCTGAACTTTGAAGAATAATGAAAAGAATAATGTAAATAAGACAATCTGATCAATT
This sequence comes from Tenualosa ilisha, assembly GCA_015244755.2. NCBI lineage: Eukaryota > Metazoa > Chordata > Actinopteri > Clupeiformes > Clupeidae > Tenualosa > Tenualosa ilisha. Next base: position 8,698,828 of record PYXC01000407.1, read on the forward strand.
AAACATGATCCACTCACACAGTTAGTGCTTTGCCCTTCATCTGAATTTGCATGATTCAATTGCATGACTCCTCTTCGACAAATATATGCAGCCCATCACGCCCTATCAAACCTCAGTCTTTAAGCGGCACATGTGCTGCAGTCATCTTAGAGCACTTAATGAGGGCACTAACTGGCAGCGCTGGCACTCGGCACGCAGCACGCCAGTCAACAGGGGCCTCGTGGCGATGTCTTGTCAAAAGCCCAAGCCAGCTCTGGGTTATGGCTGTGTGTGTGGGGGGGGCTCTAATCCCTGTAACACGCCACCCACTGTAAAACCAGCACCTGTAGGCGTCCGCCCAGGCCTGCCAAACATGCCATTGTTTCCCTCTCTCGCTGTGAAATGGCGTAAGGATACACAAGATAACAGTGTAAAGCATGGAGGAATTCAAATGTGCCGTGAAAAAGGCTGCCTTCAGGCTGAAAGCCTGAGTCCCTGTGGAAAGTTATAGCTCCTTCTGTACAGGGAAAACAGGGAAGTACAGCAACACACTGCGATAAACATCATTTCTCAGCTACTACAACATGTGGGCCTGCTGGATCAATCCTAGGATGAGTGGAGAGTCAGAGAGGAAGGGATAATAAAAATAATAGAACCGAGAGAGGCAGATAAATATTGTATAAATGAGTTTATTGTATAATGAGAGCAATCAAATTAATTAAGAGCCTCCCGTTTGGCAACTGTTTGGAGGCCAACACGGCCATGAATTTTTCAGTGGCCTTGCTTCTCTCTCTAAGTTTCGCCTATAAATATTTCTGGAGGTCTAGGATGAATTTTTCATGGGCAAGAGGAAGATGAAAGCCGTGTGGTGGGATCCGCGTGACAAGAGTGATCGGCTGCTGACACATGGTGGCGGAGTGGGCATCTCCACTCCAATCTTTATCAATGACATCCTGTCTATGTTATTGGTTTAATTAGCCGCTGCTTTGTCAGAGACCAGCTCCAGCGTTTACATCGAGGGGGAGACAGGGAAAAAGGGAGGGTAGTGGAAAAAGAGAGGAGTAGAGAGACCAAGAATGGCTGGGAGGAGTTTACAGAGATCATCCCTATTGTCTCCATGGCTGATGGCAAGCCACCTCCATTTTAGGAGGAGCAGTAGCTCTACATAGCGCAAATAGAAAAGAGTCTAATGGACTGACAGCCTTTGTGTGAATTAGCCTGAAGGACACACATGGTCAGTAGGCCTACAAATGTGATTTACTTCCACATCTGAGATGAAAACTCACTTCATTTGTTTTAAATAGGTAGAAAACAGGATATAGGCATCTTTTAGAATGTGCTATCAGCTCTTAGATTAGCCTCCATGGTTGACGTCTATGTAAAAACTCCTGCTTACTTAGGAGCTAACTTGAAGACACCACACCATGAATAACTAGCTTACTAACTTTCTAACTAACAAGAAGCTTTAAATTAGTGGGGGAATTCAAGGAAGGACTTTGTATTAGCCAGCTTGACAGCTAACAAAGCTAAATGCTTTCAAGTAGCTTCAGTACAAGGTCAGTTATGTAAGTACACCCAGATACTAACCCTGCATTTTCATTGAGGAAAAAAAAAGTTACACACTGTTTTCACCCAGTCACATATTTCCATTTTGCATGGTTGAGCAGCTATTAGATAGATCTACTATCTCCAGTCATCATTTTGGCTTCTTTCTTTCAATGGTTGTGGATCAAACTGTGCCACTTTTCAGTGAAAGCAATTGCAAAAGGCTTACAGTTTCATTTCATGTTATCTCCAACTTCCATGAGGCGAGATTAACAAACGTAGATCAAAATGTCTCTGCAACCATGTGATATGCCTACAACCAATCAGCCCAGTGATTGCAGAGAAAAGAGAGTGGGATACATCACAATTTGAAGCCAAACATGTGTTAAGCCCGCCTCCATTATGTTGGGGTAAAAAACAGGTTTTGATTGGTTTTTAATTGGTTCCCAATCTCAGGCAAAAACAAAAAAGCGGACACAAGTCTACTGGCCAGACTGAGCAAATAGCAGATCCAAATAAGTGAGAACCAGGCTATTACAGTACATGAGTCCCTGCTGGATAACAGCCACAGTCAATGTTGTTCACAACACAGAGAGAAGAGTGCTCTTTTGAAAATGTGATGTAGACCTTGTTTAGTCTTTCATGAGATGATTATCCAATACAAAAGATTCCAAGAGATGATTTATTCTACTCAGGGCATCTAAAATATTGATACAATATAAAGACAAAAATGAATTTCTCACTCCAGCTCACTGGGTTTGTGGCTTGTGTATAGCTGAGCAATTGTGACCTAAGTTCCAGCCAGCATTGTAAGTAGCAAGTTATATGAAACAGATTGTCAAGATCTTTCCTCAAACTCACACTGTGGATTTAAATGTGTCTATCAAGAATACACAATATATTAATGCTTTCAGTGCTCTATTGCTACATACAGGTCATCAATATCCACATGTAGGTCCTATAGACAATAAAAGACAATAAACTTGAATATGTTGATATGTTATGGTAATACATCCTCATTAATTGTTAGATGTGGTAGAGTGTTGTGGAACTCAAAGGTCTTGGTCTGTCATCATACTCTTGAGTGTGATAAAAGGTTAGGAGTTTACACTCAATATTTTATGTGCGCACAGCTTGTGTCCTTGTGTACTGTGGAAGAAAATCTTTCCCCTCCGACCATTTTTCATCCTGGGTCGAAGCCAAAACAATTCAAGAGCAGGAAGAAAAAAAACATCTGGCGCAAGGGCGATGCAGCAACAATATCCCACCTGGGAGCATCCTCCTCCATCCATTAACTGGTTTCCCTCCACCCCCAAACCCTTGTTTCCAGCCACCAGCCGCATGTCGCTGCCTGCAGACAGTAACACCAATAATTAGCTCCCCGCTAACGGCGCACATTCCTCTCACTGCCGCGCGTTACGTGACAAAAAACATTTGTTGTGGCAGCATAGTATTGATGGCAAAGCACATTTCTTTTCCCTCTCTCTCTCTCACTAAGCAGAGTAAAACTAGTCTAGAGATGCATGACAGTTGGCGTCCCTGACGTCATGCCCTCTCTTCCTCCCACCCTCTCTCCCGACAACTTACCACCCACTACCCCACGTCAACCCAGTCCACCCACCCCACCCACCCCACCGCACCCCAGGAAAGGCCACACATAACCCACTAACTAATTGAAATCAATCTTTTTGCAAATTGCTCCAGCCATCCTAAACCTTAAAAAATACCCATCCCTAGGGACAGAGATTGTTAATTAACACCTTTTTACATCAATTAAAATGCCTTGTGCCACAGATGACCTGAAAAATTGGTTGACCCGCTTAAATGCGCAACAATGCGAGGGATGCAAGCCACTGAGAGCAGTTAAAGAGCTTTTAGGCCACTGTGTCTCTGCCTTGGGGCTTTCGCTTTACATCTGCATAAGGTTTTCTATCCTATGACGAAAGAGAAGATGGTTAAAAAGTGATTCACATGAAAGATACAGTATATCTATTCACACTTATCTGCTTCAGAACATGAAGGCATGAAAGGAATAATTGCCAGACAGAAATCTACAAGATCAAGTGTTTCAGGGTTCATATGAATCCACGATGGGTGCTTATTGAAAGTCTCTGTCATAATTTCTGTCTTTAAATGAATATGCACTAGATATCTGGTGAGTGTAGTGTATAATTTAACACTATTTGATATGATTTGTATGTGGATAATGCAGCAGTTGATGGATATGCATGCGTGACCGTAGAATACAAGAGAAATTTCAAATATCCAGTGATTACTTCCAATAAAATCATGATTTAAGCTACTTCTCCAATATTAACTTGGAAGGAAGTAACTTGCAGGCAGTATACCTATTAGTTTAATCATAACCTTGTGCAATTTTTGGAGAATGATTAAGTTCAACCAGGACCATGATTTACTTTATGGGGTTCAGATGATTCACCGGTTCATTTTGATTCACCAATTTAGTATGATGTTAAAACTAGCTGATATACACTTCAACTCTGCTGCTCTGAGATGAGAGATCTACGTAGCATGACAAGTCATCCTTTATATGATTGCTGAAAAACAAAACACATGTTTAAATTTTAAACTGGTGTGAAAAAAGTCAAGGATGCTGATGTAATGAGAGCTCAAGGCAGGACTAAAAGTCAACATAATTGCTCTGCCTTTACCTCATTTGTTCCAAAGTGGGGCATTAATATGAGGAAAAAATGATCATTTTCATTCAGTGCTCTATCCACCATGAATTTATGGATGGGTTCCAGTCAAGGAAAAATTGAGTGAGTCAAATCAATAAAGGCAGCCAATTTGGTATCCCGTGAAGAGAGATTTTCTTGCATGGACAGCTCTAGTTATTCCATAAATGTATGGATCCTTGACTAGCATGCCTCCTTCGCCTGTCAGCTATCAGAAAAGATGCACTGTAAAGTGCCCTGAACTCTAGCCTTGCTGCAGCAATCGCAGATCATGGTTTCGTTTGATCTCCTAAAACAGGATTGCTTGTTCAGCCCAGTGGTCACTGCCACCCACGTTTTACTGGTCAAACGAGATGTCTGGAGCATACAGAGCATTTTAAAATAGCCATCTTTTCTTGACTAGAGATAAAGGACTCATTCACATTTGGTAGTATGGTTTGCTCGAGCTGTTGACGCATTCTGTAACTCCTTTATATTTGCGCTGATCAATGAGTTGACTTCAAAGTGATGGGAAATCGCCTGCGTCCAGGGCAGATTGATCAGTTCTAATACTGAGTCATTAACATACACGCTTGTTAACAACTTGGGCCTCTCTGTACTGTATCTCCGAATCAAGCGAGGCATCGACAAAGCTGGCCCAGGATTGCCAACCGTTTAAAACCTTAGCCACACTCTTTCTCACATCTGTGTGGGTTTGAGTGCGGCCTAGCCATGTGCGACGATCTGGCTCGCTAGTTTCTCATTCCTTTTTTTCCTGGCCAGTCTCCCATGTTTCTCTTTCTGTCCGCCCCCACCCCACACACACACACCCTCTTGCTGTTCTTAACGCAGTGCTTACCACTTTAACTCCAAGGCCTTGCCAAGGCATGAGACCACTGGTATACTTCACTGATGACAAATTTATAAATGCAGGTCTGCAGGGGGTGGAGTGCTCTAGCAGGTTCACGTTACCTGAGGAAGTGTATCCCTTTCATCAACAAAAATAACTTTTCAAAGCCTGTGAAAGCACGCTTGGACAGTAAAAGGGCCATCTGAGCTGACAAAGCCTGGATGGTAGAGAGGAGTGGGTTGAGTCGGGGTGGTGGTGTGTATGTGTGTTTCGTGGATAGGGTGTGGGGAGTTGGAGGGGCTGACTGGGGCTGAAACAGCAGCAATCTCATCTTCCGGCTTGGAAACCCATCCAATGCCATCAACCTCGGCAAACCTAAAAGCTAAATCAAGCCTTTGAAAAACATACAGGCCTGTTAATAATTCAGACTTTTCGGTAGAGCTGAACAGCATCTTTGCCGTGAAAAATCTGCGATCTCCTGATATAAGAGAGGTCTCCCCCAGGGCCGTTCACACTGATATAGCATATATAGGAACGCACTCGAGAGAAGAGAACACAGGGCTCTCGTGCTCGTTCGCTCTCTCATCTCACACACACCTGAATCACTGCTTGATTAAACCCCGTGGAGATTCACTAAGCCAAAATAAATCCGATCATTGTATTATTCATATAAATTTATTCATTGCATTTTTGCTTATTTCCAACAAACTGTTGAGGAATATTGAATTGGGATGTTGTTTTAAAAAACCTTGTGTGAACACCAATAAATTAAGTGCAAAGTTTTGCTGCAGAGCAATTATTGCAGTTGACTAGCATCTTAACTGGGGTTGTAGACTAACATGAGGCTGTAAATATTTAACTAACTTTTGCACCCTAAACACATTCATATTTCATCAGGTTTTTTTTCATACAGTTTATTCTCAAAGCAAAGTGTTGGACTGCATAATTATTTCAGTTTAGCTTTTTTTTTTGCCTCTCCTTCCTCCCGACCTATTACTTACATAAATACAAGAATTTGAGTTATCGCTCCTTGGAGAGCTAATTTAAGAAAAGCATGCATTAATTAATGTAACCTAGATGGAGAAGACGAAATCCCCAAATAAGCTGTTTGGTGAGCATCAAGGATGATTTCTCTCTTCAAAGGAAATTGGGACAATTATTGGAGGAAGGGCTGCTTATTATTTGATGCGGCAAAAAAGCGCTGCTCGCTTTTTGAGGGCTTGCAGGTATTTTCTCGGCCGAGGTCCTCGGGAGGCCTGCCGAGCCGTCAGTCAAGTGGCCTCGCCCGGGCCAGCCTCGATTTCTTAAGCCGTGCGGGGAGATGTTGGAAGCGCCCCCGCGGCCCCTCATCAAGGCCAAACAGTCCTCTCCTCACAGGACCCCCACAATAAGACTCAAGGAAAAAAAGGCTCCAAATCAAATATTTCTAAACTGAGATGCGGCCTGGCAGGCTGAACATGAGCCGAGCTCCACGACATGCTGCTCTCTAAATTGAAACTGTAGCTGGTGCTCCTCGATTGGTATTAGATTTGAGGCGGGTGTGTTGGCCAGTTTTTTGGTGTGTGTGTGTGTGTGTATGTGTCTATCCATCCTCTCCTTGTCCTTTTCAACGTCGACCTACGAAAATGTCGGAAGAGGTATCACACTGTTAAATATTTTAGTACCAACTAAAGGTAAAGTGGAAGTGTTTTTCTGCCAGACCTTTTTCTTTCTCCCTGTTCTCTCTCCCTCTCCCTGCCTCCCTCTCTGCCTCCTTCGCTCCCAACATCTCTCTCTTTTTTTTTCTCCTCCACTCTTGAACAAATGCATTGTGTGCCACGGCCAGCCCAATCCATCACTGGCGGTCTGGAGGCGAAAAAAGCACTTTCCTGGGGTGTGTGTTTTTCTCTTTCTGCCGGCGCGGCGGTTTCTGCAGGCACTCGGGAGACCAGGCTGATGGACACGCCGGTCACGGACAGGAGAGGGGCGCAGGGATGTGCTGGGCCGGGCCTCCTCTCTCTCCTCTCTTGCTAAAACACACACACACAACCCCAATCTTCATCCTCCTCCTCCTCGTCCCTCTCACCCTTTCTCTTTCTCTCTCGCAAACCTCCTGTCTTCCCCCTCTCCACATTTCTCTCTCTCCTTTTTCTTTCATCCTCCATCCTTTTTTTCTTTGTGCCTCCTCTTCACTACCCACTCTCTTCTCTCTCTTCATTTCTCTATAGTTTCCTTGTTCCTCTCTTTCTCTCTCTCTCTCCATCTATCTGTGTTTATGCCTAACTCCTTTGGTGCCAGCGTGTCCTCTTGACGGGCATGGCGCTCTTTATCTCCCAGGTGAGCCTCTGCTATCGTCACTCCTTCCTTCCCCTGTCCTCTCTGCGCTCTTTCCTCTAGTCTCTCCCTCTCTCCCCCTTAGCCGCTGCGCTAATAACAAATGGCCATCACGGAGCAGCAGTGGCAACGTGGTGCTCCATCACCGGGTCAGTGAAGACATAGGATAAGGTTTGTGTTGTGCACCAGTTGTTCAGACTTAGGGGTCTGTCCATAATCCTCTCTCGGGATCAGAGTTGGGTGCGAGTGAATGAAAGAGGCTATGAGAAAGGAGACGCCACATAAAGAAGAGATCATTTACTAAATAAATTTGAACAAATAAAAAAAAAAAACTGTCAACAATGAAAAAAACACATTATTAACAATGAAGACATTATTAATGAGTTTATTGTTAAGATTGCTGTAAGAAAGAGCAAGGTCAGGAGCTGCTGAAAGTAGTGTTTCGTTTTACAATATAATTGTATCATTGTATTATATTACGATTTTATAGTATTATTGTGTTACTATGTTTGGTTGAACAGCTATAGTGATTTCATTAGCTGCTGTAGCTTAGGACAATAACAGACATAGGGAAAGCAGGGAGGAACAGACTCACCAGGAGACTTTAGGTACACTCTTCCATGTCATCTGTTTACACTGGGACATAGCAGGAAGATGAGAGGGAAGTGTGTGTGTGTGTGTGTGTGTGTGTGTGTGTGTGTGCACATACGTTAGTAACAATTATGTAGCACTGAACCTATTCAAATTGAAGTCTGCTCCAGGTTTGTGCCGACAAACTGAGATTTGATTTCTAAAACGCTCTCTCTTCTTGCTCTACACAAAGAAGCCAGCGGGGAAACAGAGCAATCGCTGGAGAAAGAGATAGAGAAAGGCAGCGTGAGGGAACAAGAGAGAGAGAGAGTGAGAGAGAGAAGTGGGCTAGAAGGCAAATCTAGGTGATGCGTCTGTTCTTAGAGTGCCTCTGGGTCTATGCTGGGTAGGTAGGATGGATCTGACAAAGAGATCTGTTACTTAGGGAACGGCAGAAAAATCCACCTCTCACTACACCTGAGCCTGGGAAATTAAGCCTAGCAAAGATTCCACTTTTTAAAAACACTTCCTGTCTTTCTTTCTGTCTTCTTGTTTCTGTCTTCTGTCTCTCACTCTGTTTTTCTTTTTTCTCTCCCTTATTTATCCTCTGACTATTGTTCATTTTGCATTGCTTCTGTTTTTCAAGGGAAGAAATCATCACACCCGGGATCATTAGCGATGCTCCCAGTGGTGGTGTATGCACTGAGACCTGAAGGTCGTCGTACGACTCCCGGTCCAGCATCCCTCGGGTGCTCGTTCAAATGTGGCGCGCAGCCGAGGCCTCCAGGGGATGTTTAAACGGATCGCGAGTAGGGCCGAGTGTTTGGTGGGGTGTGTGTGGGGTGGGGGGGGGTGGGAGTGGAGAAGAGGAGGGAGACAGAGAGGAAGGGGAGAAAAAAAAACTTCTGTGGGGAATTCAACAAGTTTTGGCGCTGTCAGACACCCGAATTTAACTGTCAGGTAGCATTACGTTTCAAAGGCTCCTGATCGGCAGTAATGACCGATTCTGGCTATTTTTTTCTTCCTTCCTCCCTCCTGCTCTCCCTCTCTCCCTCTTTTGTTTCCCTCCCACTCTCTTTCACACACACACACATACAGACACACACACAGACACACACACACACACACACACACATACAGACACACACACAGACACAAACACACACACACACACACACACACACACACACACACACACACACAGACAAACAGCCTGCAATGGGTGAATGTGGTCAAAAGGCAAGCCCTCTGTTTTCACTGAGAGAGACAGGCAAAGTCCTCATTTGAATTTGAAACACTGATGCTAAGTGTATTAAATGGGAAGATTATCAAAGATTATAGAGGTACTGGAGATGTGACTCCCTGCCTCCCTCCGTCTGAATCAAACAACTCTACAGAGAGCCCAGCGCCTTTTTCTTCAGAGGAGGGCCAATTAATAATTAAAGATTGTCAGATATGAGTACACCAATAAAGTAGTAATGAGCCATTTGTGGGTATTTAAAATGCAATACATTTTCATAAACATAAACAAGACGACTTGTCAAATGAAATATTTGTTCAAGTTGTTTGGGTTTAATATGTTTTTCCACATATTTTTTGCAGTTTTTCTCTTTTTACAGGACAAAGTTAACTAATTTTGTTGATGGTATACAAAACCTATATTAGTACACACACAAAGACAGACACATATATACACACAGTGAAAAAGATAAACATTTGTTCATGTTTTTAACCCCCTATCCAAATCTTATCAAAAGGAACTGAAAATCGGGTTACTATTAGTTGCTACAAAAGACTGGTTTGTGATTGAGACAAAGATGAACACAACAATCAGTGACAGTCTTGCTTCCATTTTGTCAGGATGTTGTGTGCATAGTTGATGTTTCAGCGCCCTCTATTGGCGATGGAAATATGTTGTTTGCATTATTCCAGGGAAGCCTATGAAGGCATCCATTTCTAAAGCACATCATGATATTTAAGAATTTATACTGCTTAAAATGCCTTACATCCTTCTTTTCTAGTGCATTTGCCCACCTGTTAAGTTCAAAATATCAACAACATTCACAACAGGATGTGGAACATATCTCCCATGTGAACTGTGAAAGAAACATAAAGATGTTATTGACAAAATTGGCTCTATAATTCAGGCAGTTTATATCTTTAAAAATGAATGAAAGAGGAGAAACAGAAAAGGAGAAAGAGAGAGAAGAAAAAAAAACATAAATGTGAAAGATACCTAGATGAACTTCAGAGGCCGAAGAAACGAAAAAAAGAAGAAATAAAACAAAATAAGTCTCGAGCGAAGTGGTGCCTTTGGGGCACGACTCTGGAGAGCAGTTGTTGTTCTGCTTGTCCTCCAACCCATCCCCACCCCCACTCTCAACTCCCCACCCCATCGCCTCCACCCTTGTCCTTAGTGCCGCTTCTTGAGTGCTGGTGTTTGCCTTCCACCTGCAAGCCTCCCTGACCTTCTCCCAGGCACAGGGGTGGCTAAAGCAGCCCATTTTCAAGGCCCTTGTATCTCGAATCAAAACCCCATTATGGATTTTACCTCAGGGGGTACCTGGAGGCCTTGTGAGGTCCTTTGCAATTTTACCTGTGGAAGAAGCTAAAAGGGTTGGACTTCTCTCTGGAGGTGGGGTGTGTGTGTGCGTTTATGTGTGTGTGTGTGAGGGGGGCTGTGTAAAGAGGCAGAGAGGCGGGTGGAGAGCGAGGTGTGTGTAGGGGATGGGGCATTGGGGAGGGGTGTGGGGTGTCAGGTGTGCGCACCCCAGGACTTCAGGCCTCATCTTTCCATGACAGGCAGGGGGCCCCGAAACTGAGGATTGGTAAAATGGAGATTTTAAGGCGATGCTCTGCCGGCAGCCAACCTGTGAACCGTAAGGGCCCAATGCCAGAGGGAGCGAGCAGGGAGTTGGGCAAATCAGGAGGCGACAGGCGACAAGCAGGGTAGAGGCCACATTACAGGAGGAGACAAAGAGAGAGAGGCCTCAGAAGAGTCGGCAATGTAACAGTTATTAAGGGGAACGACAAGCCCTCTGCTGCGCTCTACCTCTTCTTTTCTCTCACTCTGGCTACATCTCTCTTTCTCTCACTCACACTTAGTTTTCTCAATCCATAGTCTCCCTCTCTCTCTTTCTCTCTCTCTCTCTCTTTCCACTGCCCCCCCCCCCACCTCCTTCTCAGAACTGTGTGTGTGTACTAACAAGACAGGCTGGGGCCAAAGACAGAGCCAGATCATATCAGGACATCTGTCACTTTGTGGTGACAGCCGCCTTTAATAAGTGACAAGGCCTCCATGCCCATGGGCACGCAGGGGAAGCTGTGACTCCGAGCAGTGGTGGTGGGCAGACGGACAAGCGGGATTAGAGAGGGGTGGAGGTGAGTGTGTATGTGTGTGTGTGTGTGTGTGTGTGTGTGTGAGAGAGAGAGTGTGTGTGTGTGTGTGTGTATTGGGGGAGGGTGGTTTGATCTGTGGGGTCTGTGATGCAGCCGTCAAAGTCATGCCACGGATGCCCTTTTTAAAAACAAGTTGTCCCAATTATGGCCAATCAGCACAGATGGCTGCCTGGCAACTGTGGGGCTGGGGAAGTTGATGGATCAGTGTGTGTGTGTGTGTGTGTGTGTGTGTGTGTGTGTGTGTGTGTGTGTATGGATGGAAGGGGGGGGGGGTGAAGTAAAGATGTGTGTGTGTAAAGATGTGTGTGTGTGGGCGGGGTGTCAGTGGACATCAAAGCTGCCAGGCTCGTGCCCATGCCCACCACCAGGCTCACGTCGCAATTAGTGCACTTCATAGAGATACATTTCATCACCGAATGTTTTCAAAATACGTCTTAATTTACCAGTGGAAGGAGGAGAGGAGGAGAGGGAGGAGGGGAGGTGGGGTGCTTGATGAGTTTCACGCAGGAAGGGTGGTAGAGAGAAGGAGGGGGGAAAGAGAGAGAGAGAGAGAGAAGGAGAGGGAGTGAGTGAGTGAAAGATGCCCTAAAGAAATCATTAAAGCATAATTATGGCATATCATCTGTGCAAGTGCTTACAAAGTGCCAGCGCTGTAGTGCTGCTCATCTCCTAGGGGTAGGAGCAGAACCAACCATACGCTCCACACCAAACATGTGAAACTCACTATGTATACAAACACAGATCTATAGGCTACGCAAACACACATTCACACACACATTCACAGAACCCTTAAACTATTCAGACCACATGCATCGGGAAGCACATACTCTTCATATTCCACCAAATACAGAAATATCAGAAAATAGGCACACACACATGCCCACATTAAATATTTGTATACATTCTGAAAACCCATAGATAAACCCATACACTAAAACCCACATACTCTATTAAAGCCAAATACATTCACAGTTTCATACTTTTACTTTTTTAAAACCCTACATATTAAAATATTAAATATTTTAATATATATGAATATATTAAAACCAAAGACACGTTGGCCTTCCAAAACACCACCTACTCTCAGCCAATGCACAATAATAAAATATCAGTACTGATTTGGGAAACAGTTGCTAGATTAGGATTAGGATTAGGATTACAAGGCCTCACACACAGTGCCTCAAAGCATGTCTGAAAAACTACCCCCACTATGGCTAAATTAGCAGTGGATGCTTCCCAGACACCAATTCTGATGTGTGGCATGTGAGCCATGTGTAATGTTGGCTAGACGGGTTCCCTCTTTGGTCATATCCACACACTATACATATTCAGGGGGGAAAGTAGTTTCATATTCTTGCCAGTGCCATTCAGCAGGTTGAAGTATGTGTGTGTAGGGTATTAGTTGTAGAGCACTCATCAATGCCTGTGATCGGAACCATTCCTGCCACATGCTTTCTTTCGACTCTCCAGGATATATTGATCATGATCGTATTCCGTTTTTTTATGGTAACATCTAAATAGAGTTGGTATTATTTAAAAGCCTACTGAGATGCTAACAAATATCTATCAGTGCACTTAGTGAGAACTAATGTGGCTTGTGGCAGAGTTTCTAATGTCATCTATTGGAGACTGCAGAAATTTCCAGTGATTTCTAAATTGTATTTCTAAGAAATGGCTAATTATAGGTGCTTTGTACCAATGAATCCAGTAGGTGCTCGTGGTGCTACAGCAACACCAATAGAAAGCTTTGATCCCGCATTTTCACGTGATATGTGGATGTTATCTGTATGTTGAGAACTCCAAGAGCAATTTAACTGAGACAAATATGAATTTTCATGCTCTAGCCTGTACCCCAGCATTAGGTGTGCAGAGCGTTTTGGCTTCAGCCACCGTAGACAGACCTAATGACGTCCACGTAAGACTATATTTGACGAAAGCGGACAAAAAGTCTCATGTCGCGCATGTCTCACAATCAGTACGCTCAGACAACATGTATGATTTTTCTTGGTGGTGCTATGCACGGTCTCTGAATCTTTTAGGGGTGCGCAGTAACTGGACCGCTACGGCCTACTTTCACCCCTGTACGTATTCTATCCATTCATATCCTGTTATAATGGAGGTCCAATTTGAGCCATGACAATACCTTTTTTTAAAACATTTGACATTGATGTCCTTTGCCAGTTACGCTTTTTGGGACCTCACAGGTGAATCACACACACACACACACACACACACACACACACACCTTCACAGCCCAAAGGCAGATCAGTCATCTGTGGATGTCCAGTCGTTAAAACGATGATTTTCTATGTCTTTTGCTCGTGAATGTCATCATCGATGAGTCTCCTCGAAGTTGTGAACTGCCTTGTATGGGCCTAGCACACCTCGTGAGGCTGTGAGGGCAAAGAGCATGCGGTCCCTGTCCACACTCACAGAGCAGATGGACATCCTGCTGGCACTGCAAAGCAGCCATCAGACAACGATGGCAGACGTCGCACGCCAGGCAAGGAAAAGAGACGGTCGGGCCTGTGTGCATGCACCCTTGTCACCAGACTTCTGTCTTTTGATCAGATGGAAATAATGATGTTATACACAGTGGAATGTATGTGTGTGTGTGTGTGTTTGTGTGTGGATGGGGGGTACTCCTGTCCACTTGACCTGACAGGATCGTCATAACAGGGCGGCCATCGGAGGAGTTTAGCATCAGCGAGGTGACCATGGCAGCCAGGAGGGCCATCTAAATGGGGCTGGAGCCGTGGCGGCTGCCGTGTCGGCTGCCGTGTCGCTTCTTGTCACTTTCCATGAGCCTCACCACAGCTTCCTCTTCCTCATCAATCTCAGAGGTGCCTCCCTCTGGAAAGGTTTGGTAGTACTCCCTCTGAAAAGTGATATTCTGAGGGAAATATATTGAGGGGATTACAGGCCTGGATTCAAATGTGACCAGGGATATTGGGGATATGAGAGAAGTGTTAAAACATTGTACCAGAATACTCTCAATACTCTCTGTCCCTCTCACACACACATAGAGGTTTTATGTACTGTTTTTATATGTGTTATCTGCTATGACTCTGCTACGTAATTTACTAAATGACACATAATAGACTAAAATCACAGATGTCATGGTGTTATTTCAAAGCGCCTGGTTCCACTCTTCCTGCTGAGCCTCTATATTTGGGCTGTTGCTTGTGATGTTGATGCCATATCCTTCCCTTCAGCTCATCATCAAACTGCTGCCCATAAAGCACTGGATATGGAACACCAGGCACTGTAAACCTAGGTGGGGTGTGTTCACTCTTCACTCCGGGCTACCCATTTAAAAACTATAGTCTGGTTTCCTCAGAGGGCCCTTGGCTTAAGTTACATTTTGCCTGTTTGAAAAAGGACCACTTTAGGTCACATGTGTGTGGAAACTAAACACTTCAGCTGAGAACACAGGGGAGTGCGATCCCATTGAGAGTCCTGGCTGTGCTGTCTCTTAACCTCTCCACAACCGATCTGAAGGGTTTGATCGATTTGTGCTTTAACTTTAAGTTGAGCACCCCACACGTAATGATCCATGGGCTCGATGGGGAGTTCCATTAGTGAGATCTTCCCAGGATCAGGTTGAGTGGAGCACAAAGCTTCCATACACTGGGGAACTCTGGGAAGGGGTGTTGTTGGGAAATACAAATACCGCACAGCTCCAAAGGATCCTACAAGATCCTTGTCCCTGAGCTGCATTGTTCAGGTGGGTGACAGCTTGTCTTTTTTCGAGCCACAAGCCAGTGCAGTGGGCTAGCACAATTCCAATTTTTAGTAGAAAAGTATGTAGAAAAGAGAGAGTGAGTGAGAGAATGAGAGAGAGAGAGAGAGAGAGAGAGAGAGAGAGAGAGAGAGAGAGCCAGAGAGAGAGAGAGAAACTTGACAAGAGTATTTCAATTCAATTATGACCTTTGGTGGACCAACCCCACCAGTGGATAGATAATATATACGATAATCTTTTTGAAGCTTTATTAACTATTAAACTTCTCTGTGGTTTTGTTTTCCATCCACCTGTGCTTCACAATGCACAATTCATCAAGTCTAATGAAAAGGTTACAAAGCTAAAACGAGAGCTAACAAAGATATATCTTACAATAGTAAAGGAAACATGAGCTGTATCCATGGGCGCTGTTAGACGTTTTGGGCCCACCAAATATTTATCATAATATTAAAATGTTTTCTGCCCCCTGTCAATGTTAGGCCCTTAGAATCATCCTAAATTAAATTTTTTCTGCGCCATAGTAGCATATTGGAAAAAAGCAGCAATTTAAACTTTCTTGACATTCGCTTGTGCCAAACATTTACTGTACAATTTTATTATCAAATAGTGATACATTTTATTTTAGCATATTAAATGAATACATTCATTTTAATAATTTAATAAATCAAAACTTTTCATTATGGTAAAAAAAACTTTTTTGTTGTATAGGTAAGACCTGCAGAGGGCGCTCCAGCATCAGACCAGCAAAACCACACAGCCTTTGTGAGCATGTTTGTGAGCAGCCAGTCCCTAGAGGGATCATTCACTCCACAGCTAAAGCTGAAAGTGTATTGTTTAAGTCACTCTGTTTAGGAAATGCAACCTCCCCTGTTTCTTTTGAAAGGATGAAACTCAGGAAATGGCAACACTTCAGTTTCTTTAAGAGTTAGGCCCTTTACTGAATAATTTCTGTCTTAACTGGATGATAGTGTAAGAAAAAAGTTCTTGTAATCATCAATTACCTGATGCTGAACAAAGAAACTGAAGATTGAAGAGTGGATAGGCCTACATGTCACAATGTCAGAAAAATATCTGTTTTTGCAGAGTTTCAATTTCCTTTCAAAGCTAGTTAATAAGACGCTAAACAGATACGAACAAACTCACACAGTTCAGCTCGTCTCTTTTTGAAGTTTTTTTTTTTTTTTTTTTTTTTAATAATATGACAGTGTTAAAGCAATAATTCAGTTTAAAAACATTCATGATTACCTGCAGTTGATGTCTGAAATCTGTTACACAGTCTCTCATAACAGATTCTCCCACTAAGCAAATTCACACCCGACATTAGTCAAGGAAAAACAACTGCTTATCATTTACTGGCATTTATTTGAAAATATGCCATTGGTATAATTTATTAAACCACAAGGTCAGCTCAAAACTTCCAAGGACATGAATGTGAAAATGTGGCACTACTCTACTTTGGACAGTCTTATGACATTCACTTATTACTACGGTAATGCCATGACAGTGATAAAGTCACACTCCTACTCCCACAATCTTGGTATGTCTTCCAGACACTCTTCACAACTGAGCTCTAAATAGAATCCATTGCCCTTTCCTAGTGCCTCAGCCTCTTGCAACCATACTTCTAAAATATTGTTTGGATTTTTTTTCCCCCACATACGCAAAATTCATATCAGAATGGATTAGTAATAGATGGATTCATATCAGAATGGATATGTAACATCTGCTTTTATTGGTTTCATTTAGGTGTACAACTGAAAGTTAAAATAGCAGTTTAGAAATGAATCACTTTACATTATAAAAGAAAGTTAAAAAGAGGCAGCTTAGTTTAAAAATTGGAGACATTAACTTAATAAAGGGGAGGAGAAAAAAAAACATAACAATACTTGAAAAAAATATGCACGTAAATAACAATTGACCAAATATCCTACCTATGAGTAATCTTTGCAACATTCTTCTACAATATATTAAAACATTTTCCAAAATATAAGTATACCTTTTGTTTTATCATTTCCCACGGTTTGTTCAGTTTTTAACAGACCTGGTAGGGGGAGACATATTTTTAACAAAATGAAATGCAATCATGACCTTTAACCAGTGCAGCATTCAGAGGTGGCAGTGTGACAAAAAAAAAACATCTCTCATTAATTTATTCTTGTTTAACACTGAAGAGAAAGATCCCTTGGTTATGGCTTTTTGCATGCAATACTTTGATCGAGTACCATTTTCTTCTATGAATTTTTCATCCAATGCATTTTTTTTTCCAGGACAAAGTATAGATGCACCAAATTGTGTCAAGACATAGTATAAGAGGGGTGTGTGCTGAAAATGTTCGAGAATCATTAAATGTAGTCGTTCCCTTAACTGTAACATGTTATGACACTGACACTGCTTCAATGACACCACATAAAGTTGTATTGCCCATCCTATGCCTATAGCCCCCTGTGGATAAAGGGTTGGGGTTACTCCGTCTCTAGTGATTCAAATACAGGACAACCAGATTGGAGGGAAGACGGAAAGTAAGGCCAAACAGTTGTATACTGTTGTAGATTTCAACTGTTAACTAAAACCACACATTCCATTAAATGGCCTTTGAAAGCAGAGTAAATGGCAAAATAGTTTCATCATGCTGTAAGACGTGTGATTAATAGTTGAAAACAGCCTTAAGGGTGTCAGGTGAGTTTGGAGGGTGAAAGAGATGCCTAATGCATGTCTACTAATTGAGCTTGAATATCTATCATATAAAAGGAGTAAATATCAGGATAGCAAAGGTCCACATACACTAGGGCCCTGTAAGCAGCAAAGACCATGCCATGTTGGTGCATCAGGAGAGAGGGGAAGGGCGCTGTCTCCTTTTTCACATGGTGTACAATACAGTATATACAAATATGTGCACATTAGTCATTGCTGGTCGATGGTTTCTGATGCTGTGCATTTGTCTTCCCTGGTTACATCTGAACAAAAGTACAAGATACAATCAATAACTCCACAAAAGGTAACTGTGCGGACTGTTGCAAGGAGTTCAAAAACATAGACATGATCTCTTAAAACGTTTGGTGTTTTTTTATGGCATGTTTACCTTATGCTATCATGCATAGGACAAGAGATTTGATTGGAACAAAAATGTTCAGAATGATAGAGTACCTCCAAGTTGCTACATGTTTACAAATCTGTAGTTGAATATGGTCAAGTAATATGGCAGGAAACAAAAAATATAATAAAAAATGTGATTGTGAAAAAAAGGCTGCATAAAGAAAAATAGAAGAACAATGGGAAATCCCTGGCACCTACTAGAACTACATCTATTTTTTTGTTTATTTTTATTTCTTTTTTTTTTCGCTCATTAATTTCCCTCACCTTTCTGTTAAACCTCTGAGACAGGATACCAAATCATATGTCACTGGCCAACATGCTATTGCAAATAATTATGTTACTTCCCAGTTTCTGGAGGAATGCCTGAGTAGCATTCAATCAGGGTTCATTCTAAAGACTGAAAAATAAAACCACGCACCTTTTTCCTTAAAGTAAAATCATATCAGCCCTGAGCTTAACTTCACACAGATGACATGCTTTCTTTAAAACCTGACCAGCAGTAAAGAAAACATTCAGTTCTGCTGTGCCCTATGCCCTACAGTCCATAATTCGTTCACACTGGTAACGTGACTGGAGATACACAGGCAGGAGGCTAGTTTGTCATGTTCACTCACACACTCACCCTCTCAGCTACAGACACACTTACCAAACAGCAAATTTAATCTTGAATCCCTCAATAGGGATGCACCAATATTCAATACCAAGTACTGGCAACAGATACCATTGCCAGCCTGGAATGTTAAATCAATTGGATGAAAATCGGAATAATATGTTGATGCCAATTGCTTGTGCAGTTGTTGTGTGGCTGCCATAATAATGTGTGTTTGGGAGTTTCAATATGAGATTGGGAAAATCCATGCCACAGCACATTTCTATTTGACACCTAAACAGTAAAACAGCAGAGTGGGACTTGTCAAGTGAGTATTTTTAAGTGACAGCAATGCTGTTGTCTAATAATATAATATTATAATATATTAGAATTATTATTATTATAATATTATTATTATTATCTAAAAATATATGTGGAAATGGGCCTGTGCATTCTTTTATTGAAATTTAAAGGACACCTATTTCATACTCTGAGCTCACTGTCAACCTTTGTCTGAATTCAAGCCCAGGGCATCCATCCTCTCATTTGTGATCTCAGTGTTGGATCACGGCACTCTGGTCAGAGAGAGGAATCAAATTTGTGGCTAAGTGGTAATTGGTGCATCTCTATTCCTGATTGATACTCTCTTTAACCTCGAGGGGAAGTGTGTCGAAGAGGTGGTCCTCTACGATGAGACCACTCTTGCGCAGCAGGTGACACTGGCCAAGCTGGGCCGGCAGGCGGTCCAAACAGTTTCCCTTGAGCTCCAAGTGAGTCAACTGCATCAACTGGCCCAGTTTCTCAGGCAGGGTGGAGATGCAGTTGTGACCCAAACACAAAGTTCTCAGCTTGGTGCACTTGAAGAGTTGCTTGGGCACTACCTCCACTTTGTTGCCTGTGATGGCAAAATATTGGAGGTTCTGGAGGAAACCCACTTCAGGTGGGATTACTGCCACGGTGTTGTGGCTGACGTCCAGGTACCTCAGCTTAAGCAGATTGAACAGAGGGCTGGGTAGGGCATCTAGCTTGTTGTGTGAGAGATAGAGTGACTCAAGATTTTTAACATGGCTTATGGAGAGCGGAATGCTAATAATTTTATTGTGCCACAGTTTGAGGCAAATGAGCCTCTTGAGGTGCTGAAAGCTGATGATTTCTTCGATGGTACGGATGTTGTTGGATTTCAAATCCAGCTCTTGAAGGTTGGTCAAGCTAAAGATAGCATGGGGGATCCTTTCCAGTTCACAATTGTGCAGTTCTAGCTCTGCCAGGTTAATCATCTTTTTCAGACTGTTAAGTACCAGAAGTTTTGTACCATCGTTGTGCACGACCAGCTTGACGAGATGTGGTGACAGATCTGTGATATTGGTTGGGATTTTGGTGAGGTTGCTTTTGAGATGTAAGATCTTCAGATGTCGCAGATCTCTGAGAGACTCCAAGGCAATCATCTTGTTGTTCTCAGAGTTCAGGTTCCCCACCAGGTAGAGTTCCCTCAAACTCTTCAGCAAGTACACCCAGGTTGGGATTTCAGCAACATCCGTGAACTTGACATGAAGGCACCGAAGGTGATCACGAAGGAAACTAAACGCTGTTTGTTCGACTTTTGCAGGACAATGGTAAAAGTGCAGCTCTTGAAGGTTTATCATCTGTGATACTTTTGCTGTAATCCTTGCTTCAGGGATCAACTCCAGTTTCAAGACCTCCAGGTCAGTGAGGTCAAAGACAGCATCAGGGACGCCCGAGAGCATGAAAAGGTGGAGCTCCAGCTTGTCTTGAGTGTTTCGAGTGACATGCTGTCGTAGTTTCTCAAATGTCCACTCGTGGTTAAGGCTTATCTCTCGCAACTTGTTCTCACTCACCTCTGAGAGAAAGACGCCAAAACGCTTGGAGTATAGCTGGTCATACTGGTCTACCATGTGCAGTAGAAAAGCAAAATCATTCTTAACATCTGGTATGTCACTAAAACTGCTCTCTTCCCTAACCTTTTCAAAAGAGTACTCTTTTAGAGGTCGTCGGAACAACCAGAAAAGGGTGTATATGCAAACCATGCCATAGACAAATATGAGGGCAATATAGCTTACAAGTAGTTTCTTTAACATGAAAGCCATGTTATGAGTGCACTGAAATTCTGCATAACCAGTCAAGTGCTTGATGTTAGGTGTGCACTTGTGATTGAAATTAATAGAGGCAACAAATGTCATTGTGTAGCAAAGAATTAAAAAGAATTTTACTGTTTTGATTGCTGTTTGAGCAACATACATCTTATAGATCGTGTCGCTGTCCTCTACGTGCGCACGGAATTTCCTCACTTTTTCAAAAAGTGCCTTGGCCTGTTCACCATCTTTCTTATCTAAAATGGTCATACTTGGAAACTCAAAAACAGGTTTTTCAGCAGAGAACTTCACACCAGTCTTTGCAAGCATTGGTGTGGACTGATTTGGGCTACCCTCTTCACTGCTTGTAGATACATGCTTTGGTAACAACGAGGCTCCAGTCAGTCTCTGCTTGTTCTCTTCAGAGTCCTCGCAGGCTGTCTCTGACAAAGCCTTGGTGGTCCAGGGTGACTCAAAACATTTTCCCAGAATTGAGACAAAATGCTCAATCTTTGAGCTAGTCTTTGGGTACTTAAACCAGAAATTGCTGCTGACCATGAGCACAATAGTGTGAATGAGAGCAAGGTATGGGAAATACTTTGAATACCAGGGTAGAGCCACATGATAGCACATCTGATTGATGAAAACATACTGCTGGAAGTCCAAGTTCGTTTTGACTCCAGTTGGCTGGGGCTGCCCTACAGCAGATGTGCGTACATAGTTGATTTGGTGGACCACACTATCGGGTTGGTCTTTCGAGGCAATGGGTGCAGCTGCAAGGTTTACTCTGGTTGTCCCAGTTTCCCCTCCCATTCTCCGCTCTGCCCAGTCCGAGGACTCGTTAGGCTGGGGTGTGGGTGTAGTTTCACCCTCATTCCAGGAATCCATGACGGGTAGGCATGCTACTTGGTCTTTGGTTATCTGCATCGTCCCAGCAAAAATTGCCAACATCAACATGACAATGCCCAGGTAATCCATAAATACGTCCCACCATGGTTTCAGGATTCGGTAGGTCGGCTGGATGTCATTCAGAGAGGCAACTTCTGTGAGGGTAAACATTCCTGCAGAAAGAAAGAAAAAAAATATGTCATCTCATCAAAATACACATAACTCAAGACAAAACCAATTATACAAACACTTCAAAACAGAAACACTCCATTAAGTTAAAGTTGACCGGTAATAAGCTTTTTCTCAAAGTCATACAAACTCATAATTGTGGGTTTGAGAATCAAACCCTGATCAACACCAGTCAGTTAGTGACATTAAAGCTACTCCATCATGTGTTATATTCCAAACATTCAATAGATGAGGCTTTTTGGTTTTTTTCTTAATTCTCAAAGGAGAGGGAGAGAACAGTGGCCTGTCTATCTGTTCATAACACCACATGGTGTGTTCAACCTGAAGATGGTTGGAATCAGTGTTCACACAGAACTCTATACTTCCTGATTAAATTATCCCTCACCATGGGTACAGATATGACCACATGAAAATTGATATTGATTGAGACGTGAAATGAAGCCAAAGATAATATTTTATGAAGTCTCCCAGCCTCCCCTGAAAGCCATTTCCATTGGCCTGTATTGACTACAGCAGCTCATCTTTCACACTGCTGGGCCTTTCTCAAGAGCACTACAGACGCAAACAAATAGGTGACCTTCTCATTCTCTGAGAAATAACACAAGAGCCAGAGAACCCAAGCTAATTCAACTAGTGTAAGAGGAAGATTGGGTGGTGATGACACAATGTCCTGAGTAGGAGTGCATTCCTTCCTAGTATTATACAGAACATGTTGATGGCCTGATAAGAAGAACAAAAACAGGCAAAGCTTTGTCTGTATGAACATGTGCGATAATGAAACAAAAACTAAAAACACTAAATATTGCATGGATTTTACTTACATGTGCTGTAACAGACACAGCAGCTGCTGAAGAAGTCTGAATAAAGTCAAAGTTACGTGCTAGAGCAAAAGATTAGAGATAAAGATTACATAGAATTTTTTACTTTGAAAATTCTTGGAAAACTAGTTGTCTAGCTGTTTGTTTTGTGAAGCCTTTCCAGGAATCAAACTACTTGCCTGAACTCATTCACCTGGAATGAACAGGGAGTGGATAAGTGAGTGATATATACCACACTGACACTCCAACCAGTGCTACAGCTTGCTACAGCTTTTCCAGCCACATTCCTTTCCTTCATTTTAACAAGGTCTTTCAAGTCGTTGCTTTGTTCTTTCACTTTGCTTATCCCATTTTTCTCTCTCAAACTTCATCCTTATACTGAAAGGAAAGGACATGTTAGCTTTGATGTCAACATATCAACTGTAAAGGCCAGTCAAAGGAGTTTATTTTAGATGTGCCACTGGTTGCTACGTTTGGAATGTCTGGTTCTACAACCGAGTAGTGTCAGAGATTATGATTCTAATGTGGAATGTAACAGTGAATTTTGATGTTACTGTGAAAAAAAGACAACACTTGATCAATGAAAAACCCTGTGGCAGAGTGGCGACCAGAACCAGTCAAGTTCCTCTGTTTACCAAATAGGGGGGTGTCAAATCTTTGCGGGAAAAAGGGACACAACAGTGGATCCTCTTCTGTAATTTAGCACAATTAACTAAATTATAGATCCACTAAAAACATGTTTGGCCTACACAGCAGTCTTGACAATCTTGCCTGTTTTAACCAAACAGCTTTTATCCCTTGATAATGATTATTCACTTGAGCCAAATTAAGAAGACTCAGTCAAACCTTTCAATCCAGTCTGTCTACAAGTCTTCAAAAGAGCACACTCTTAAGTAATGTCTAACTTGAGAGAGAAAACGTAACAAAGAGCGAACGAGAGAGAGAGAGAGAGAGTGAGTGAGAGAGAAGTAACAGAATGGAGACAACAGAGAAGGAGAGGATAATCAGTCTAGACTATATTTACATTGATAGCAAATGTTCTTCATGTCTTCATGGTGTGCTGCTCCATGGTGGTCCTTATTGAGGCCATCTGTCTGACTGCTCATTAGTTCGCCAAAACATCTGTTTCTGCGACTTCTGGTCTGCAGAGCTCATCGCCTCTCTCGTGGTCAGCCAATATTACAATTTAAAGCTTTGTGGTATGCCGTGCCATAAAAGCAATACAAATGAAACGTTGGAGTTTATTGCATGATGCAGACACAGACACACAGTTGAATACAAGTTAACAAGTGGGCAGAGTCCAAGTCTGTCTGATCTTTGAACAAGGACAAGAGACAAAGCAAGTCAGGTTCCAGTGAGATAGTTGAATCATATTCCAGCTCATTATTTACCCAACACACTCATTTTTGTCTTGAATCTCTTGGCTTCATCCATTGCTGCTTTAGCCATCACAGGAAGACAAGCAGATTGGGAAAATGATCAATCAGCTCTCCGTCGCCAAGTTCCATCATCTCTGAATGAATACTGATAGACATTACATAATGGTGCAGGCCTACAGAGAGTCTCACATGCGATTCATTAGGGAGCTTTACCCCCCAACCCCTCCTCCATGCCCTTGAGGACCCAGATTCAACCCCAGGAGAATGCATTCTGCGTTTTTTTTTTTAAAACATTACATAAGGGTTGGGTGAGAAATGTGTGCTGAATGAAACTAATGAATGAACTCTAATGAGACCACATTTAGACAACAAAGGTTTGGGGGGAGCTGGAATATCATAAGGTGGCAGAATCCTAACTACAAACCTACTAGCTAGCTGACACAAATATTCTAATTCTGCTTTAGCATAGCACACCACTCCATGCTCCACACCCTGGGTACTGGATACTAGTCAATATTCTGCAGAGGCTTCTCTGGCATGAGCACTCATTAATATTTATGCTAACTCTCAGCTCAGTATCCTAGGCCATTATGGGGGCTCATATCACCAGACCTCTCTGTGAGAGGCGAGTGACCCATCAGCATTACTGCAATGAACTGACAGACAGTGTGACAGGAAAAAGGCTAACAGGTAAGCAGAAAAAGAACGAAAGAAAGACAAGTAGGCTAAAGAAGGTGCAGCCAACACCACACTTTCAAAGCTCACTCAGGCTACATCTACTGTTCATTTGCTGTTAACCTTCGTGGTCAAAAAAGCCTTCTCAGCATAAAACCACTGTAGACTGTCTGTTTCTGCTTACTCCAAAGAGTCTGCTCTTTGAACATCTCCCATACCATCCATAAAAGCAGTACAACACACAGTCTGAAACTGAAACATTTACGTCAGGCCTTTTTTTAAGGTTGTGTGCACTCAGTCTACACATTCAGGCATGGGATCTACATTACACATCTACACAGCTAAGTGTAAGTTACCGGCAGATTTGTGCTATTCTTTCCATCCTGAGTGGTGGTTAATAAAAACAGAGGAAACAGAACAGGACAGGACAGAACAGGCAACAGAAGCAAGAAGCAGGTCTAAGAACCAGTGTGTTTTCATGTGAAAGGGGCATGCTTTTGTCTCTCTCTCTCTCTCTGTTTGTCTGTTTGTATTCACACCTTAGTGGTCTCATACACTGTTTACACCGACTGAAGTATTTGTACACAACCTACCCTTCCAATTAAAGGAGCTGCCATAGCACAACATGTGCAAATCATTAACATGCCAAAGGAAAGAAAAGGTTTTTTTGATGACAACCACAAACCAGCAATAGGTCTTACACAACACACTGTCCCACTATATGAGCTGATTTGTATGGGTTTTGGGGGGCTATGTCATTAGCACTCGGTTACCATTAGCCGAAAGGGGCTCAAACAAGGGCTTAAATCTACACAATCAGCATGACAATAGACGCTGCTGGACTTGTATGACTCCTCTGTGAGACCCCCCACTGATTCTCTGAAACAACGTAGTTTTCCACAGCTGACTCGACTAACTCACAGGGATGACATTCCACATACCAACAATAGCCTAAGGCAGATGAACTGCATTTTCAAGCTGGGGTCCTTCTGAGATATTTCCCATCTGCCAAGAATATTATTTGGGACCTTTACTTCATTGTGCTGAGATTATTGGACCAATTGGCTGTACAATGATTTCACAAGTGAGCCTTTTCTAAACACTGTGCTTAAATAAGTATGCCGAGTATACAAAATGGAATTGATAACTGAGCAAAGTTATAAAATGAAAATGGCGCCTGGACCTGCAGCCCTGCAGTGAGTAACAGCTGAAAGTGGCTCTGTATTTTAAATCTGAAGATTCTTTAGCAGATCTCATCTACTGTGAAGAATGAACATGCGCACAAGTGGTGGAAACAGACAACCATGCATCATGTCCATTGGTGTTTACACTATGGACAAGTGTGAAACAACAGACCCCACCCTATCAATGGGATTCAAACACTAATTTTACAGTCACACTGATAACACAATATTAACTACAGACAAAAACAATTGCGTTCATGGGTAACCTCATTCAACCTCAATCTGATTATTATTATTTTATTTTTTTTTACAAAGTAGGTCACAAGCAGAAGAGCAGTGCAAAAGCGCACTCTCATTTGTCACTGCTCAAACATCAGGGATAAACTGACATTGCAAGCAACCAATGGGAGTTCCATGTGCATTCAGGCAGATTATTGACAGTGGGACTACCATATGTCTCTCAATAGTTGATGGGGAGTACTATTGGTCACAGCTGCTATAGGGTGTGCCCTCCAAATACCAAACAGTGATCTGAAATATTGGGAACAAGATAGGTGAAAGGTAGGCCCAAATGTTGAAATATTTGTAATAAAGTCAATCTATACTCTGTACAATACTATACTCTAATCCATGCTATACAATACTCTATACTACACTATACTCTAATGTATAAATCTGACATAGATGAAAATCTGAAACATGCATTTTCTAAATGTGTGAAAACAGTAATGCAAAAACTACATAGAATATTAACATGTAAAATGAAGCCTAATATTTCACTGTTTAGGCCATGAGTGTAGGCTACTAAGGCAAGTATAGATGCAAAACACTGATTCCAAACATACACTCCACTTCATTGACATCTGTTGAAATGTAGCCAGTTAGAACAATGGAATTTTCTGTCAGATGCCGAGAACCAAGTTTCTTTGTACTGGGGCCACCTACGATCAAAGTGCCAAGGCAATGTAACGAATAGCCAAATAGTTACTGTATTGCATTAACAGTTACTGGGTTGCGTTTGAACCCAACGTGGAAACAGCGTGCCAGTCGTACAACATGAACAAACTCAGCAGCAGCAGCCACCGCTAGCTCCTGAACAGGCAAATAGAACAGCCAGCCCATGTGTCCGAATCACACCACAGAAAATCGCAATATGAAATAGCAAAACGTTAGCCTACTTACTGTATTGTTAGTCGGCATCTATAGAGACATCATCAACTGCTATCACCACCCACTATATAACGGTGCCGAACACGTTTTGGTGTACCGAGGTTAGGCTATGTGAAATGTCCAGCAGCTGGAATGTTATGTAGGCTGAATATAGACATCACTGTTAACACAGATTCTCTTCAAGATCCACTCCGCGATTCGGGAGACGTCAATTGTGGTCCGTGTTTCAGGCTGCTACGGTAGAAAGCATCAGCGCCATTGTGGTCCAGAACCGTGTTTACAGTGCGCGTGAAAGAAAGTAGGCTTGAGCCGTTGTGACACAGCATTTCTATGGGTCAGTTCTAACATCAGTAGACATTCAGCTGTTAATTAAAACATTATCCACACTGTTTGCGTGCTTCATCGGTCAAAAGAAATCCAGCTTGTGCTATTTACATCCGCCTTCGTGTCCAAGTTTCCCTCTCTGCAGTAACGTTAGGTGAGCCAACTGGAAATTATTTCTAGATGAATCATCTACCGACAGATTCCCTAGTCGAAAACATAGACTAATAGCGAGTGTTAAATAATCTAGTCCTCTGCCTGTCGATTGTCGCCTTGCTACGTCGTAAGAGTAACCATCTCTTGTCCCATTTTTAACAAGACATGCTGTCCGCTGTTGTACAGTGCTGTGCGCCCGGTACAGCTAACCAGTCTGCACCAGTTTTCCTAACAATTTGCCAGCTGCGCCTCGTTCAGAGACTGCCTGTGATGAACATAACATAGCCTAGGCTACAACATGAAAGAATAAAATAATCATACCTTAAGCTAGAATGGTCATTTTCCATACAGATTCATCAGGAAGATCATCGTCTTTGATTTTCTTATTCCGAGTGAAGGTGTCCGAGACTACAGTTTATTACAGTTTATTGTAGAGAACAGGAAGTGGCAGAGGGCGGTACTGAAGTTTCTTAAAAGTGTGAGGCGCGTTTGTACCTGCCGGATAGAGGAGGTCAGTGTCAGTGAGAAAACCATGGTAGGCTGGCAGGCTACAGTACATGGCAGTGTGGGTGTTGCCATGACTAATTATCTGTGTAAGAAAAGTCAGACGACCTATTAATGGATCACTGAATGAACTTTGCCTTTCAGCATAAGCACGTGTAGTTTAGCTGGAAGAAGCCGCCAACACTGGGGAGGTGTTACCCTCGGTGTTAGCCTATTATGACTAATGACAGCAACTAATAACAACGTTATTATATAGGCCTAGTCTAATCGAGTTATATAGAGCGCACACATTCAAGCCAACGTTTAACGTCATCGTCCTCCATTGTTCATGTTCTGTGACGAATGGCAACTAATCAAACCCTTGAAAGTTAGCAAGGCATAGCCTGCTCTGTTACAAATGTGCTAAGGTACAGTATCTACTAAAATATAGAGTAACATCGGCATGGGCCATACACATAATCAGAGGATCACATCAGGTGGCCTCCGTTACAATGTTGATCACATCAACACGGCAATATGCTGGCTGGCACATCGTCAAGACAGCGTGATGTAAGCTACTGTAGGTAATCTTAAGCACCCTGTACAAACCTTTACCTCCAGTCCATTAGCGTTTATGTGGCAGAATACGTCCTCTTGCTATATGCCATTCTTTTCCAACAGCTCTTGTAACATGGAGTCAACCATATGGCAGCAAATAAGAAGATTAAAGCTTTGCCTTGCTTGTCCTTCTGGGACACCATACCGAGATATGGGCAGAAGCTGCAGGTAGCCCACATCTTCGCTGGAGGAAAATGGAGCACTTTGGAGGCCTAAAATCCAACACCTCTCTAGGTGAAAGGTCAGTTCCCTAGCTTTTGCAGTTTAGATGAGGTAAAATCTATTTAACATTATAAATGCAAATTTAATGCAACTGAATGGAATTCTCATTACACTTTTTCATGGGGTGAGTGATATCATTGTAATTGTGCTGCTGTACACAATATAAAATGATGTGATTTATGAAGTGTGCCACTGACATTTAAGTGTACTGACATCGGTATGAATCTAAAGCAACAAACATCAGAACCTGCTTCACTGTGAGCATGACTAATTTGATAAGAAATAGAAGTTTGTATTGCCGGTTTATGTTGATTGAACAAAGATGAGACGGTAGCTCAATGGACAAAAAACATGTGGCTTCAGGCTTCCTTGTCACTGTGAGGAACCACAGGCGCCTGTGTTGTACCCTATTCCTAACACACACTCTCTCTCTCTCTCTCTCTCTCTCTCACACACACACACACACACACACACACACACACACACAATCCCTTCAGCTGAGAACTTGAGAAAAATGTACACTGACAAGGTGAATCCTACATTCCACCTCCAAATGTGCACTGTTGGCTAAGGCTGTGGCATACATGGGAAATTTCTTGGCATTTGAGTACAGCCTCTGTCTCTGCTGGGAGAGAGCAGACAGGTTTTAGCCAGTTCAAACTAGATACGATACAACCAGGGCCCAGCCTTGTTCAACCCCAGAGGGAAATGAAAATTCAAGATGTGAGGTTTTTTTTCTAAGAATAAGAGGGAAATAAGAGGGAAGTCCCTCTGTCTGATGGTGTGACAAAGCTTACTGTGGGTGTGGAGAGGGTCATTATTAAGGGTTAGTGAATGCGTGTAGTGTCCTGTCTGCATCAGACGCAAAGCAGGAAAAACATTGGCACTGGCATCCCGGAAGTACTGAAAAAATCGCTTGAGTTACAAATTACCAACCTCTTCCATTAGACACATTTCACTAAATGTGAGTGTGTACATTAATAACTGCATCATTACAGAGTTAGAAAACAAACAGTGAGCAGTTGAAACAAGCAAAAGCTGAACAAATGTATCTAGTAATATTTTTTATATACACAACTGAAGTATAATTATAAGGGTGAGGCCTGTGCAGGTATTCAAAAAGTTCCCTCAAACAGGATAGACCCAGTGAGGAGGAAAAAGCCCTCTGGGATACAACACAGTGTTTCTTCATCTAAATCATATCCAGGCTTTATGCATTATTTGCTCTACCTGCATGTGTTCTCAAACATTTTCACATCAACTAGTCATCAGAGTGCACTTTGGGGGATGGCCACCTGCTCCCAGAAGACATTCCCCTATCTATTGCTCTGACCTTCTATTGGCCCTCCAGCTGGGTGGGATAAGGCTGGTATGATCCTCTGGTTGGGATGAGATAAGGCCAGTCAGGCAGAGAGTAATCTCAGGCGTGGTTTGCCCACCCACAAAGTGTTGTGAACTTATGCATGCTTCTTGTTGTGATCTTATGCATGAGACTAACAACCTTGTG
This sequence comes from Tenualosa ilisha, assembly GCA_015244755.2. NCBI lineage: Eukaryota > Metazoa > Chordata > Actinopteri > Clupeiformes > Clupeidae > Tenualosa > Tenualosa ilisha. Next base: position 8,729,283 of record PYXC01000407.1, read on the forward strand.
GGAATTCACTTTGGTCCAGTCTAACTGGCTGACTAGCATGTCAATCATAGGATTGTATGTGTACTTCCTGGAGACATTGCAAAACTAGGAAACTCACAAACCCATGCAATACTTGTTATCTAGAGGCCCTTAGTTTCCTGTTTTCAGTTGTGTTTTGCCCTTAGAGGTTACTTCTTGTCATATTATTTGTGCACCTCCACTACCTTGAGTTATAACAAGCTCCTGACCTTTCATCATAGTCAAAGGTCTCCCTTTACTAAGGTAGACACCCAAGACACCCAAGAAAGAGATGTCTCAACAAGATCTCATAAGCTTCAACTCAAATAGACTGATTTGTTCCCTTAAGTGTGTCATGGAAATGATGGATTTTGAAAATGCAGAAATCATTGATATATTCCATCTTATTAGTATAAGGTATGAGGTTTGGGTGCACTTTGTATTGTAGTATTAACGATAAATGCAGTAATGTAAATGTTTAAAACAAACCAAAAAGTAGATGCTTAGAAAAGAAAAGAACTTCATGTGACTGGACTCACAAAGGAGATACCAAAGCACGTTTTGGAACACTTCCTCTTAATATTGTCTTTTTTGAGGCCCTTGAGTGGCAAAGTGATGGGAACAGGACATACTTGGACAGGATACCAGTCCAGCATGTTTCTGTTTGATTATATGTGCGCCAAAATAAAAGACGTGACTGTAATTTAGTTCCAGCCTATTACTGTGTTACTCACTTCATCATCATAGAATCAGTCTGCTTTAACTTCCCCAATCTGGGACAGATGTGTCTGTCTTATGCCACAGTTCTCTACCACAATGACACACTCACCACATCCACATCAGTCTGTTTACCAGCCTTGACGGAGAGCTCAGAAACCGCTGTTTGCTCTCCACTGAGTTGTGCTTAAATGCACATTTCCCCCTCCAGGGAGGGTCGATTCTTCAAGATCAAATGGGCCGTCTCTGAGAGCCATCTGCATGTTGTGCTGCCGTGCTCCAAGAGGGCCGGGCCTGGGCTGTCGGCCACAGCGCTTTCCAAGCTGTTGGATGATAAATAATGCACAGGCCTTGAGTCCTTCACCTTGTTACGCCTTCCTCCCAGATTGCAGAGGACAGCAGTGGGGTAGGCATGATAGAGACTACAGAGGCACAATAGAGAACTCTAAAGATTTGCACAAGGGCAGGGGCCAAGGGAGTAAAGTAGATTTTTAAAAGGGAAGTTGGATTTGTTTAAAAGTGGTTTATGGAATTTATTTTTTTCTCTTACGTAGCAGACTGAGACATTGTCCTTCATTTAAATCTTTCATTTGTGGTTGTATGATGTAATTAAATACCCTTTACAGTGGTTATAAAAATCACAAAACTAGGTCGCATACAGTATTGACTTTAGGACAACGGGAGCTCTGATTATTTTTGCTACCAGCCCAAGAAGATTACAATGTAGCTTGTGTGAATTGTTCAGCAGAATGTCTTGATCAGTGCTTGCTTTTATGTCTTTTCTTAGCAATATGTAAATAGTGATGAACTCAAAATAACCTAACACTGGCACTGTCAGTATTGAGAACCTTGAGACCAGCCAAGCAATTAGCAAAGCATGCAGAATCCCTGAAAGTGAATACACAAACTCCTTTTGAGCAGGTGCCGATTATCCTTTAGGCTATAGCAGACTGCTTTTCCTGTACACAGCTGACCTGTTGCGTGTTCCATTTATATAAAGTGTATTTTAATTCTTGGTAGCAGGTGGTGATGTGAGAAAAGCAGAGAGGGAAGGAATAGTGGGATTAGAGGTTCATTTTCAACTATGTGTGGTGGTGGCACGATTAGCGGTGTACTAACCTAAAAAGCTATGTCTTCAAACTAAATCTTAAATGTGTGTAGTGTTTAGGGAGTAATTTTTGAAGGTCCAAACATTGGCAGTATGTTGACTTCCTGTTATAATCCTCTAGCTAAATTGAGCATTCACTTAGGCTTTCTACATAAATAGAATACATGAGTATTTTTGAAAGGCAAAGGAAACAACCATAGCTTCCTTCCCAGGCCTCTCCCTGACTTCTCATGCCCTGTCCTTCAGTTTCTGTTTGTCTCTCCCCATAGACGCCCAACAGAACCCGTGACAGGTAAGGGATGAAAGCCTGCGCTTGCCAGTGACGACTCCCGTTTCAGACCGACAGCCCTGTCCTTCATCTGCCAACCTTGACCTGCTCCTGTCGACAGCTTTTCTTCTCTTCTCCCCTCACCCTGAGCTCTTACAACATCTCATCACCTCATCGCTGGCAGCTCCAACATCTCCTCCATCGGTGTGGTTTCACAGAAACATGGAGTTAAAGAGCATTCAAAGGAGAGTTCTGAAAAAGCACCTTGTCATGCACATGCCCATACAAACGTCTTTTTTTCACACACACACATGCACACACACACACACACAGACACACGTGCACACATACACACACACACACGCACGCAGAACAAGAGAGAACAAAGTAAGAAAGAGTGACAAAGAGATGAGCTAAACCATTTTTTTTTCCTAGGATTTTTCTGGTGCCACTAACTGTGATGGCATCCAAGAGTATGGTAAGTAAGATGTAGGGGCTTTTGGACAGACGAACTTGACAACAGAGGCACAGGTGTCGGCCTGGCACCAGAAGCTGTCAATCACTCCCTCAGTGCCGGGAGGAAACAGGTCTCTCACACACCTCAGTGAAACTGTGTCTGCTGCTTTTGAACATACCCCTGAGGCCTCTAAACCTCTAAAATGTTCACTCATAAGGGTTTGATATTCCAGATAATTACATGTCCAGATTACCTTCATAAATAATATTATTAAAATTATAATTAATTAAACTGGTCAAGTATTTGGGCTGTCAATTTGTATGCAGTAATATGTATTTTTTTGGGACAAGCCAAATGCTTTATGTCTGCTTGACATTTGACATTTACACCAGCTACTAAACAACAACTTCTTCTGGGTCATCACTCAGACTGTTTGTCAATCAGAGACATGACAGCATTAACTGACAGTAAATGGTGGGGAAACACGATGTTCCAGTTGCAGCAATATAACATCTCATGTAAGGCTACTGCTTATGGAGATCATAAGGCTGCCTAATACTGCCCCCTAGGCTCCTAAGTGAGGTTTGGAGGAAGCTTTAGCAAGCTCTGCTGCTATTGGCTCACTGAGATCACACATTAAGCAACACTGTTGATACAAAACACATGTATTCTCTGAGTTTAGAACAACAGCGCCTCCTTAATCCAATAGTGAGTTTTCTCGCTCACCACATGACTCCTATGTATTTATGCAGAGTGTACATTTTTTTCTGCACAAATTATATCTTTAGAATAGACCTAGTTATTATTATTAATATTATTATTATAGTGATAATTAACTCTACTTAACTCTACTTAACCTAGTTATTTAAGTTATTATATTGTAATATCAATATCTTAATGTCAATGAGAGCACTGAAAAAAAAAAAATCAAATAAACCAATCAAAAAATAAACAGCACTATTCAGTGATTATCAGGCAGGCATGTATTTGGCCTCCTCACTTGTCTCTCGGTAGCAACGCTGATGTCAGCTCAGAGGTTTGTGGTGGTGTAGCACTTGTGGTGAGTAACTCTCAGTGCATACACAGCCAGACGCTACCACAATAGAACCACAGCTGTAGTCACTTGCCACTATTACACAAACACCAGCGGCTCAGTGCTGTCAAAGGTGCAGGTGCTATTAAACAAAATGTGAATGCAAAGGCCTTCAACTCAGTGTGCAAAGACCAGTCTAATCCTCACACCGAAGATGTGCACTGACTACACCAAGGCTTTCATTACTCTTGTATAGTAATCACTATATAATATGCATGCAGTGTGAATGATGGTACCCAGTAAGGTTAACAGGAGGAGGTTGACTGATTTGTGAGTAGCCCTCTGATGTCCTTGTCTGCCAGAGTACTAGTGACTTCTGGGCGAAAGGTCACATGCTATTTCCTGTGTGGAGGATGACTCACCACCCCATTTGACTTGTCCCCAGGCTGTAAGACGAGATGGCAGAAATGACATCTGCAAAGGAGGGTGATAACAAAGGGAGAGGCCAGTGTCTACACAACAAACAACAGTGCTGTTCGTGAGCAAGATCCTTGAATTAATCACAAAGTGATAGAAATTTGAAAGAGGAGGGAAGAGTATAAATAGGCCTACTTACTGATGTAGATTTAGATCTCATGAAGGGAAGTATCATGTTTGGAGGTATGCTCTGTAAAACCCTCAGCCAATAATACAGTATAACAGCTGGTGTTTCTATATTGTAGCTGTGCCATTTGTGTCACAGTGGCCAGCTCATCACAGCAAGTGAGCTGTCAGACATTAATGAACAGACATGACATTGTATGGCTGAAATGAGTGAGTGCCATAAGGTTGTGTCAGTCAAAGCTGTGTAAGACATGTGGGTCACTCTTGTCTGCTTTGGGTGGCAATCTTGCTGTTGTATTGACAGCTAGTTTTTGTGAGAGAAAAAAAATACCAATACACTATTTTAGGAATTTAGATATAGGAATGTATTTTAAATCTCGTTCTTTCTCAGGATTATTTTATAGCTGGATGGATTAGACATTTACTGTCTCCTAATTGCTACATATGTCTTGTAGAGAGAAGAAAACAACAACAAATGTGCAGTTAGACTGTTAGTCACATTAAACATGTCTACACAGTAATGATGCACACAGAAAGACATTGAACATGATCTTAATAAAAGTTATAACCTGCCCCTGTCCTCTTCAATCTATATATCTCCATCATAGTTTTAATATTGCATGCAGCCCTAAAACAGATATTACACTTTACCACAATGAGGTCTAGATACTACACACTGCCCTTCATTTGGTATTGCACAATTCAATTCCACATTGAGGCCTACACACTGCCCTACAACAGGTTATGAATTTCCCCAAATATTGTACCTTTACATGTACAGTCGAAGCACTGCACATCCCCCTATAACATCAAAGAAAACATGTTTACAAAAGTAGTTGCACACTCCTCTGTGAAACCATATTTGCCACACCTGCACCTATAACTTAAAACATATAGCCCCACAACCACACCTTGATTTTGGGCCCACAAATTATTATGACTGCCGCTAGCGTAGCTAGCACAGCGATCATTTAGATGTTGCTTTAGTTACCTTTCTTCACGCTTTCTTTACGCACGAGAGCCAAAAAATTTCCGTTCGTTTCTCAGAGGAGGCTGCTCTCAATGGGTATATAGCATAGACATTTCAGCAAATCTTGTGAGTGGACCTTATGATAGTTCACCCATGCTAACTCTGAATTCACTGACTGTGATCTGAGAATCAAGACGCCAGTAATACCAAGGGGCTATTTCAAGTTAGATCTGATTTGGACTCACTGATGGATAGGTCTTATTATCATTCTTACTTGAGAAATTCCATTGGTGAAATTCTGTGCTTATTATGAATGGATTACAAATAGCTAGGGTATCACAAGAAGTTCATTTATATCTAAAAAAAAAATATGGAGATCACTCTGGTAGGACTCTTGCCTGAGATGATTTCCTGTCCTCAGCCGACAGGGTGTAACACACCACGACCAGGCACATTTAATCATGCTGACATGAAAATTAATTTGCTCTAAATTAATCCTCTATCAGCGGAAGGCATGGACATAAAACAGATGATGTTCAGAATCATTGTGTTCTCCACCAACATAATTCAGAAATATCGATACCAAACATGGATCAAGAATGGAAAAGCAACCTATTTGTAAGTAACTCACTTGATAATGTATACACAGAATAATGTACCAAAAGTCAGTCATAGAATTAAACATCAGAGGACCTGACAGCTGAACAAAACAATTCACCCAAAGAACAGAATGGGTAAAATGAAATAAATATTTATTTACTTGTGAATTCCATACAGTACAGCATGATCAAATATGTAGTAGAAAAAGAGTCATATTGACAAGGCAATTGGAGATTATGTTTAGAGGCAGCAATGGCAAAGTAAATTGGTTTCTGTACATGAAAAGGATACAGCAAATTCTACCAGAACCTAAACAAAGCAGAGCTAATACAGTATATTCAGGTCCAGTATGTCTCTGAACAGACTGCTGTTGATAGTTTTGTCAAATGCAATTGCTGGGCCTAATTTAATTCATGGTCACAATTGCTGGACACATAATGCACCATCTGACCTGCAGAAACCACAGAAAACTCAAGATGGGAAGATTACAGTAATCCTGCAAACAGAGAACTGACGTTCTGATTCCCCAGGTCCTTTGGGTGGCACAACTCAATTTCATCTCCATTTCCATGGTGCGTGACACAAACCCTGGCACGTCTCTCTGAGCTCTGCTGGCACGGGCAGAACCACACACCCTGCACCACCCTCTGCTACTGGTGCTGTGCCAAGCAGAGACTGCACTGCGCCCTAGTTGAGGGTGTAAGCACAGTCACTGTATTGCTGTGTCATGGGTTAGACTAATGCAACCTGCTTGGCCGTGGAACAACTCTGCATGCATAATGCCAGTGAGAGAATGGATGCAGCAAGCATTCTATATTTTTTCTTTTCGCTAAGTAGGCTACTCAAGGCACATATTGAATAAATCTCAGATGATCAAATTTCCAATATCCTGAGAAGCAGCAATAGCTCACCGCCCTGGACAAGCACATCCACATGTGTGATCATGTTTCACAGTGGAAGGACATGACATCAGCAAGCCGCATAATGGGATGCTAACGACGCTACCATCAGAGGCATAAAGTTGTAGCCAGGTTTGGTAGCAGCTATTTTGGCATTAACACAGTCTGTTCAACTTATCTTGTGCCTACTTTAATGTACCTGAATATAGCCACACACCATTTGCAAACACATATATTTTCCTTCAGTCGACCAGCTATAATACTGATACAATGTAATACGATAGGAAAGATTGGAATGTTACATTTTCCAGTGCAAATAAGGTGATGTATGTCTGAAGACCTTCAAAATGTTTACCAAGAATTCTGCATAACTTCCTATGTCACTAAGGACTAAGACATGCAATAAAAACAAATAATTTTCCACTGCAATATTCTGAGCAGTCTACACTACACCACACAGATTTCAACCACTACTTTACATACTTGCCAGGCCTATCACTAAGTGTGGTTCAAGAGGTGAATATTCAAGCCAAAATAAACACCACAAGCTTTCAAAAGAAGGCCAGTAGTGTACAGGGTACACACTATCCAGTGTAAGAAGATTTTCAATGCCATAAACAATGGCAAACCTGCATAGAAATTTGATAAGGCATTATCTTATTCTGTGATACATCAATAGTGATACGTTCTAATAATAAGAACAAATTAGTGTAGAATTCTTCAGTCTCTTCCAAATTGTTTGCTCCACAAAGTTGTTCTGAAGGCATTCCCCGCTATTCCAAGCATAGGAGTATAAAAGGATGTACTCACCCACTAGTATTGCAATGTCCATCATTACATATGAAATCTAATACAGAAATGGACGGATAATGCCACGCCTGGAACTATGAGAACCAATATGCACTGTATAATATGCAGTATCAAGTTAATTTCAAAGCCATTTACTCAGCTTTCATTTGTTCCCTGACATCTGAGGGCAATGTCTCGAAAAGAGCATCCTCGACCACGAGACCACTGCGCTTTAAGGACCGGCAGACACCCAGCTCGGGGGGCAAAGCCTCAAAATGATTCCCCTTTAGCTCCAGGTGAGTCAGCAGCACCAGGTAGGAAATCTTTGGTGAGAGCACAGAGAGGGTATTTTTGCCCAGCTTGAGTGTCTTCAGCTTCTTGCAGAAAAAGAGCTCATCTGGAAGGTTCTCAATCTTGTTGCATGTGACTGAGAAGTACTGGAGGCTCTGCAGGACCCCAACCTCAGGTGGGATGAAGCGAATGTCATTGTTGGAAAGATCCAGGTAGCGTAGCTTGTTGCAGAGGAACAGGTGTGATGGCAGGATCTCGATCTTGTTGTAGCTGAAGTAGAGTCGCTCCAAGCTGCCCAACTTCTTGATGTGCTCGGGGATTTGAGAGATGCTGTTGTGCCACAGCTTAAGGCAGGTGAGCTTACGGAGATGCTGGAAACTGACGATTTCCTCGATTGAGCGCAGGTTGTTTTCCTTCAGGTCCAAGGCTTGCAAGTTGACCAGACTGAAGACTGCATGTGGGATACGCTCTAGGTCACAGTGCAAGAGCTCCAGTTCTGTCAGGTTCACCATCTTCTTCAGATTGTTCAACATCACTAGCTTGGTCCCATCATTGTAAATGTACAGGCGCTGGAGATGGCTGGAGACATCCACAATGGACTGCGGGATCTTGGTGAAGTTGCTCTTCAGTGACAGCGTCTTAAGAGACTTGAGCTCTCGCAGGGTCTCCAGGGTGATGTTTTTAGAGACATCTGGGCTCAGAGAACCAGTGAGATGGAGCTCCTCCAGGTTCCTCAGCACATAAAGCCAATGGGGCAGCTCACGGGCATCGTCAAACTTTACCCGCAGTACTTTTAGGTTCTCCTTCAGGAAGGATATGGCCGCTGGGTGGACCTTCAGCGAACACTGGGAAAGGGACAGCTCCTGGAGGTCCTCAAGTTGTGCAATGGCTGTCGGAATGGTGACGTTGTTGATGATCTCCAGCTTCAGTGACTGCAGCTCTGACAGCTCAAAGATGGTGTCCGGCAGGCCCGAGAGCATGAAGAGCTGAAGCTCAAGACGGTTGCTGTTGTTTATCTGCAGTCGCTGGCGGAGCTTTTCAGCTGTCCAGGCATGGTTCAAGTTGAGCTGCTTCAGCTTGTTCTCGCTCACCTCAGAGAGGAAGACGGCAAATCGTTTGGAGTAGAGCGGGTCGTACTGGTCAATCATATGCAGCATAAAGGCAAAGTCATTCTTCACATCTGGAATATCGCTGATTCCTGTTTCCTGTCGCACATACTCGAAGGAGTATTCCTTGAGAGAGCGGTAGAAGAGCCAGTAGGATGTATACAAGCATGTGAATCCATACACAACCACAAAACACAGGTAGCAGTAGGAGAGCTTTGAAAACAGATGAGCCATGGTGTGGTTGCAGGAAAAGTCATTATAACCAGTCATGTTCTGAATGTCCACATTGCAAGAGACAGTAATCTGGACCTTGGAGACCAATACGCTGTTGTAAGCAATGATAAGGACAAACTTCAGCACTTTGAGGATGGTCTGGCGGACATACATCACATAGAGCAGGTCGCCTTCTTCCACATGCAGTCGGAACTTTTTGACCTTCTCAAAAAGTGCCTTTGCCTGCTCACCCTCCTTCTTGTCCAGAACACTTGCAGCTGCTGGCTTGTCCACCACAATCTTTTCTGGGATAGATCGAAGAGACTGAGTCTTGACCAGGTTGCCCTCTGTAGGGGAGGCACTGCTGGGAACAGGCCGGCTAGAAAAATGCTTCTTGGTCTCCTGCTCCTCTGGGTTCTCTCCTGACACCTCTGACAGAGCTCGAGTAGTCCAGGGTGAATCAAAGCACTTGCCCAAGATGGAGATGAAGTGCTCAATTTTGGAGCTGGAGCCTGGAAACTTGAACCAGAAGTTGCTGCACACCATAAAGATGACCGTGTGTATGAGCACCAGGTATGGGAAGTACTTGGCATACCAGTGAAGTGCCTTTTCATAGCACATCTGGTTAATGAAGCTGTACTGCTGCCAGTCAAGGTTTGTCTTCAGGCCCTTCATCTCCTGTACTGCAGGCACAGGTGAGACTGAGGTGGGAGTGGGGAGAGCAGGCTCATTTGTTGGCTCTGACTGATTTGGCAAGATCCCTGTTTGATTCGCTGGAGGTACTGGAGAACTCCTCTGAGGAAGGCAGATGATCTTGTCTTGCATTACCTGCATATAGAGACACACAGAGAGTTTAGTCAGTGCAATACACACACAAACTGTAAAAGTCATCATCGTCATCAATAATTAAGGACCTAAATTTGAGGACTAAAAGCCCACATCACTACAACACCGGATTTAAAGGCACACTAGGCAACGTTTTTAGGTTAATTCATTAGCTAAGTAGTGACTGATTAAATGGCTTATTATGGGGTGAATGAAGGCTCTCTCACCCACCTCTAGCGTAGGTTCTGTGGTTACTACACTTGCAAGATCTGAAACTTTGGGTCAAGGAAACCAAACGGAAAGTAAATGAAATTGAAATCAATTCCTATTATTTGGTTTACAAGTGAATTCATATGGATTGATGAGAATATATAATGTTGCAATAAAAAAAACGCAGACTGAAGGGGGAGCTCCGGAGTTAAAAAATCACAGTCTTGCCTGGTATGCCTTAAACACCAATGCACACTTTTCAGCCATAATATTTTCTGAGACACACAGTACAAAAAATAATACTGAATAATACATGCTTGTGCAATTATGCCTGCAGCAGAGTCTTGTATTGCATACCAAAAGGCCTACTGTAATTTGTCTACTAGAACTATGACTCCGACAGGGAGTGCCTATTTGCTGCATTCACCCCAGTCTACTCCAGAGGGAGACATACTCACTGAAATGTCCCAAATTAAATAATAACAAAGAGTCTAGTCTGTGTTGCTTCACATAACCTTTCCCAAATCCTCCCCCACAGCTGACAGCTCACAGATGATAGATCATTTTATTGGATGTTCCTGTATGTGGCTGTCTGAGCGAATGTATTATTACAGACAACCTAGTTTGGAAAGTCAGAGTGTGAGTCATAGATCTGACTTCATACTAGGCTTCTCTGGCTCTTTTTTGTGGGATGGCACAGCAACATCTACTGACATAATTACTAGCCCATGGGCCGGATGTGGCTGGTCTGGGGTCTGTCTCAGTGGGAAAGTCTGAAAAACCTACTGCTGCATCGGCTGAGGAGGGGAGGAAGGAAGATGCGTCACAAAGTTAATGGTGAAGACCAGAAGCTAATTCTGCTGAGTTGGGTCTCCTGAGGAAAGAGGGATCAGCAGTACTGTGCATACACCACCATTCATTCTGTCACTCCCCCTCCCTCCTTCTCTCTCTCTCTCAAACACACACACGCATACGCACACACATATACACACTGCGTACACCCTCTGTCTCTTTCACCCGCCCTTTTCTAATTTTGTCCACTGCACTGCTCTAAAGGTCCTTTCACCCAGCATTATGCGCTCTCGACTGGCCCACACTCCCCCTCAATGCAGACGGGGGCCCTTTTTGGCACGGAGAGTGTTTACCTCTGCCATTCTACAGTGCGAGGCACCAACGTAATGGCAGGAAGCGTGTCAATTAGGCTCCATAATGGCTGTCCTGGACAGAGGCTGAAGAGTGTAAACTTTGGAATCCATCGGCTGGTTAACATTTTCAATCCCCACACAGTCTTCTGTACTGTAACCAGGCAGAGGTTTTGTCTCTTGTTTTACAGAACTTCTGCCTTTGAACATGTTCCTCTTGGTGCGGTGAAGGGGGATATTCCCACCCTCTCTGGGAGTTCCTGTCAGGGGTGTTTGTCTTATCTAAAAATAATTTGAAATTATCTACAGGAATTTACACAGAGGACGAGCTAGGAGGTGTTGGCTGTAAATACAGCTATTCTTCAGCTGACACAGGGCTGAGGACACAATGGTGCAAAATAGTTTCCTCTGTGTTTTTTGGGAATGAAAAGTATGGAAAGTGATGCATATTTCACACAGAGGTGATGGAATGTCGTCTCTTTTTCCACTGTGAATACCCACCACGGCTGCGTGCAGTTCTGACTGTATTGAGTGCAGAGGTTTGTACATCTAGTAAACATGTAAATGCACTTAAAAAGCCAACATCTGATAGGAACACATTCTAGGTCTTTCAGGAGATTTCCAGAAAACTCTTGTTTTCCATTTGTATAAATTCTTTCACTACTACAAATATTTTGCGCATGAGATTTACCTGGTGTCTAAAAATACAATGAATGTTGCAAGAGTGCATGAGTCATGGACAGAACAGTAGACAACTAGACAACTCAGCTCTTGAATATTCTTGGGAATTCAGAGGTATTTTTTATGTTACACATCATCAAATAATGAATAAAAGGTTGCAGAAACTATATTAAAAAAAGATTTATTATGTCCTCAAGGCCAAATTCTTCCAGGTGCTTAAGTAAAATTGCACAGCTGCTTTTCAGCCTGCACACATTTTGTAAATGACTTAGGTCTGTGCCATAAGGCCAGAGACACAGTCCAAGTGGAGCAACCCCAAAATCTTGGCATTTCTAATGCAAAGTTCTCCTAAGTTAATTTTTTTAAGCTTTTCTCTTAAACTTTTCTGGAGTCTCTATTAAGATTAAAGTATATAACGATACACTTGACCCACGATATGGGGATACGATTCACGATTTCAAGGTCACAATAGGATACACTGACGATTTTTTAATGAGCTGCAGATAAATTATTGAAAATAACTAAGAATCAATTTTTACCATTTTATCCTGGTACACGACTTGTAGATGACTTTGTACTAGACAAAACCCAGTAGATAAAGTGTGGGCAGGTACCAAGTACTAATAGATGAATGAAATCAGCATCTCCATAAAGTTTGTTTGAAAAAAATGCCTTAAAGAAAAAGATGTAATATACTAATTTTATGAGACACTAAATTTGGGGGTTTCTTTAGCTGTTAGCCATAATCATCAAGATTAACACAAATAATGGCTAGAAATATTTCACTTACAAATGAATCTATATAATACGTGAGTTACACGATTTACATTGAATTACTGAAATTAAAGACCTTACCACAATATTCAGATTTTTTGAGACCTACCTGTAGTAGCATTCTTAAGATTAATGACACACATTCCACAAGTCCAAAATGTAAGTCTGGTTCGATCTTACACCAGTCTGTTTCGATCTTAAATTACATGAATGACTTTCATAAGGCCGTCTTCATTTTGACTTTATACTCGGAGGGTGCGGCAGGAGCGCAGAATGCACTTAGCTAAAAAGTCCATAATGTAAAGTGCATAAAAATGCATTTATGCAGCAATGTGAAAAGCAAGCACTAACAGATGATTAAATAAGGTCTTCTTTTGTCGGCATCCAGAGAACTGCAGTTTTTGTTCACCGTTATTTCATTCGTTCTAGTAAAACTGATGTGGTTAAAGCACATGAAAAGTTGATTCAGAAGGGACTTGAAGGTGCTTAAAAAAATAAAACATTGACTACTGCCGTTGCTATGACACCAACCTGAAGAGTGCATCCAAACACTCCAATCATGAGCATGATCACAGAGAGGTAGTCTGTAAACACGTCCCACCATGGCTTCAGTACACGGAAAGCTGGTTGCTGCTCTGAAAACTGCCGAAACTCTGTCACGGGAATCATAATTCCTGTCAAGACACACAAATATGGAAAATTACGCACTGTCACATCAGCTGATGATAAAAATCTACATTAGGGTAAAATTCCTGTACAATGAACTCTGGAACAAACAATCTGCTATTTGATATTGTGCTCTGTTTGTATTAGATGCATTGTGGGAAGGAAAAGAGAATGGTCATGTGGAGCGAACTTTCATTAACCTTCTGTTTTTGCCAATATGTCATATTTTGGACAAAAAAATGTACGTCTAAAATCAACATCACTGAGTCCCTCAGAGAAATTCAACCCCCGACCCCATCCAAAGAAATACAACCCCCATCCCAACCCTACCCTAACATACTATTTGTATAGTGCTCTGCTGAGGGCCTTAGTTTGGTCTGTGGTCGCTGACTGAACACAACTGTTAAGATTACACATGCCTCTGGAGAACTTCCCCGATATCTTTGCAGTGATGTCTCCATCTTTTGTTAACACCAATATATTTCTCTGCGCCTCTTCTTGTCAAACAAACCTTTAGAGCAGAGTCACTAGCTATTTAAAAATGGCAGTATTTATGCACTGCGGTGATCATCAAGGGTACTGACTTTAATCTCAGACAAAGTTTCAGTCTAATGTATACTTGTATCAATCAGATGCAGTGAAATTAGTTTAGATCACCTTGAATTTACAATCATTTGATCACCTCTGCCATTCTTGACTGACATACACTAAATATTAAAATATGCATAATATACATGAATTTAATGACATAGTCTTCATAATAAACTTCAAAGAATCCACATCCATCATAGCCTTGCACATGATCACTGTTCCTTCGAGATCTAACCTATTGAAAATCTGACTGACAACCCAAAGAGTTTCTTTTAATCAAGTAAATGTGCTCATACTGTATCTCATCTGCACTGATACACATGTTTGGGGCACATATACTGAGGATAATTGCAAGTTGTGGGAATGTTATTGAGACATTATCAGTTTCAACATTACACTGTATTTGTGCAGTGAACTGTCAAGTTCACTGGCAGTGAAGTGTTTTATGACAAAAAAAAGGAAAAACATAATGGAAACATAATGGAAGTTCTATCTGGCTTCTCTGAGGTGTTTCATAGGCACACATGGGCTGGGGTAATACAGCTCAAGACAACCCACAACAAAGCCACACAGGAAATGAGAAGCCTCCCACAATACCCATCATTGGCCCACAGCAATTATACATAAATTCCTGGCATACTGCTGTTTGGGAATTACAGTGGTAATGCAGAAGAGAGGACAAAGACACCCTGAGGTTGGCCACTGGCACTCTGCAGACTTGTTCAGCTGCAAGTCAATCGATGAACACTGAATGCAATCACACACTGAACCTTTAGGCCACTCAGGCACTTGATCTAATTCCACCGTTAATAACTGTACTCTCTGTGTCATTATGGACGTGAAATATAAGATGATACTCATTAGTTTATTAGCAAAGTGGTTCAGTTATGAGAGTGCTATTTTTGGTCTTATAATCATTATTTGAACACTAAAATGCATAAATTTTACATCAGTGATTGACCTACCTACATAGCAAAGGAGAATATTTTAAAGTATGCCATTTTAAATTTATAGCTATTCAGTTGTCCATGAGAAGTTTTCAAGGCTGTAATTTGAGTCATGCACACACATATACTTCCTTCATCCCATGAATGCACATCGTCAGGGGTGCAAGATTTAGATAGATTTCTCTTGTCTGTTTTATCTTTCCTTTGACCTTATCTTTACTTAAGTTATTTATCTCACCCTAATGCATCATGTGGCATGTTTGAAGTTTTAAGATATGCCTAATAAGCAGTAAAAGTCAGTAAAGAAATCAAGACTGACAGTTACTAGTCAATTTAATAAGTCAATTTCCAGGGTTTGATGGCTGTGGTGTATGTTGAGGTGGTGTTGTTTCTTGCATTGGAATGCCTTATAATGAGTGATGGTGAGGAATCGTTTTGGGATGCTGAAAACTTCTGTTGAATTTCCTGGATTTGTTGTGCATAAATCAACACACAAATGAAGGAAGTTTCCCACTTAACCACTTAGGCATCAGTATAGTACTTGCAGTGCACCCTGACAGGGGTGGGGGAATTAGAATGATTCTATGGGCCTGGCACTGACAGTGGGCCCCAAAGAACATTGTAATATTATAATCATACAATGTTTGGGGGGACCAAAATTATTTTCTGTCATAGGGCCCAGAATGTCTAGCGCCATCCCTGCACCCCGATAGTGATCTGCAGTGTTGTTTCAATATGATTACTTGCATGTGATGCTGGCAGGTCTGGTTGCTATGTCAAGTCCCCAACCATGACCTCATCAGGCAATAGCTAATTTGACCTTATGTTCTGTGCATAATTATGTAAGGCATGCAATGTTGATATAAGCTGCACTTGTGTGAGATGATCTTGACAAACTTTTCACCCTGACAAGGTAAAAACAAAAACACTTGAAATTCATCAGTGTCTATTCCAATGGTCAACACAATGGCTCATCCTAACTTCTGTTAGGTCTGCTGGGCCCATGGACAGTATTAAGGTGAGAGGCATGGACACTGTTGCCCCCTGTCTGCTGAAGGGGGACATACCAGCGCAGTCCCACTCCCTGCTGGGATGTCCCAGACAATTACTCTACACCCACACCACCCAAGCCTGAATTCCACTGTATTCTAACTGAAAAATCTTTTCAGATTTAATTGGGTTTTCATGCTTGAAATGCTGTGGGACACCAAACATGGACCTTGCTATTCACAAGAGAACCTGATGTGTACAACTTTGCACTGAAAGCAGAAGTGGACCTAATTTCTAACTAACTAATTTCTAAAAGTCAGCAAAATAAACAAACATGCTTTAAGGATGTGATCTTTTTTATTTCCTGCAAAATTTGATTTCACTATTTGGGCATTTTTTTTTAACTTCCCCCTACTCACTTGCTAAAATGACTCTAATGGGTCGTGAGTGTTTACACCAACATTCTAGTGCCGCTGTGACTTTAGGGGCCTGATGGTCTGACTTACAACCTAATCACCTCAAATGACTCATCCTCCCTGGAGAATCCCCTCAGCATTATACTCCCCTGTCTCGGGTTTGTTCAACCATAATCATACTGTCAGCACATCTTCGTCCTTACACTCTCACTGAAATGGAAACTGAATCTGTACATATGACATCACTGCACTGTACTGTTCCTTTTATCAGGCTCCAGCAGCCTAGTTCTGTCTCTCACATGCTCTGTCCCGGCAACTTGAACCCAAATGCTTACAGAAACAGTTTTTTAAAGTGCCTGAAACAATGTTTATGCATCTGTTGTGGCCAGCTGCACTGGTTCAAGAGGTCCAAGTGTTTGGTATATCCAGTGCTGAGTAATGGTCATAACATGCTGTGTATCAGCTGGAGAGGCTGCGTGCATTTAAGGTTTTTTTGTGTATGTCTCTGTCTTCTTCCAGCAAACCGAAAGCACAGACAATTCTTGAAAGATCTTTTCCATCCTCTTTGATCAAAGTGATATTATCATTCCAGTGACCTTCACTTGGGCACTGTCTTCCTGACTGTTTTTAAAAATATTTGAACACACCAACTCCAACACACCAACTTGGCAAGCTTGATGGAAATAGTATGTACCTTATGAGGAAGGATGCAGGGCAAACCAGGATAGGATAAAGGGATGTTTACATGATCCAAAAGACCACAAGTAGTCTATTAGGTCCCCAAGGACTCGTGTCACATTGAGATTCTATGCTGGATCACACAGTCAAGCTCCCTTCATAACGTGTCTTCCTTAGTAATAACACCACATGGACTGAAATTTATTGTGCAATGCTTCCGTTGATGGCTTTGAAAGAGACATGTCCTTGTGCCGTTGATTTTTGTTGAGACACTGTTGAGCCAGACCAGCCTTATCCCACTGACAGAGCCTTTCCTGGCAGGAAATGGTCCTGCTCTCTCAGTCACACAGTCTGACAGAGACAATGTATGCCTGAGTCACCTCCAGACCTAAGGATACAAACTCCTTTCCAATACGGGACCTTCAAGACAATAGGTGTTGTTTTGAGAGATACCAGCCATTTCCCAAAGGTAAAGACAGATGTTCCATTGTGACATACCTAGGGCCTAATTTAATGCTAAATACTATTCACCATCACAGATTATCATGTGATTTATGTGATGGCATCACTGAAATATATTTCTTGGAATGAAGGGCAATTCCAGTTCAGAGCTCAGCACATCCTTAGGCAAGAATAATGCTGAAAACAAAACTTGAAAATTGCACTACACACATGTTAATCATTTTGACTGAAAAATGCCAACTAAACCTCAAAGCCTCAAATAGCCTTAGTGCCATGTGGACTGTATAATTCTGTGCTACTTTTCACTTTACCCCCACTGACCACAGAATACGCATTTGTTTGAAATTAGAAAAGCTAACTCTTTAAAAGCAGGATCTAATGGAACTTGCTTGGCTCTCTCTGCTGGGAATCATCTACTTAATCGATGTGGAGAAACTGCCTACAGCGGACGTCTCACCCACGCTCTCCCAGCAGATAGCCTAGGTTACTCTAAGTCACTGTAACGATTCTCCACGGAATTGCAGAATGGGTGATTCTGATATTGTTGTGAGCTACAGGCTAGACTTGAATTAGTTTCCATATTGTGATCACACAACCTCACCAGGACGAAAAGAAACTATGTTGCCCTTCTCAACTTTCCCGTCATTCGCACAATGGATATGCCACGCAACATTATCATCCAAACGCAAGACTTGACCGAGCTGCCCTTTTCTTTCACGGTAAGCATACTACGTAAAATGACCAAATAATTGTAAGTAAACTTATCTTACCCACTATATTTTTCCAGGCAGTTTATTCTCTCATATGCCCACTCAGAGGTAGCAGCATGTCCTTCTAACTGCGATGACTATGGTCCGACTGCTGTACCGCTGTATGCGTCTCTGATTCACAAAGACTGCACTGACGAACGGCAAAAGGGCGGGACCACAAGTTTGGGGTTGCTCTCAACGAATACATTGTGTAGCTTATTTTTTTCCTCTCATGAAGTCCAGAAGTAGCCAACAGTGTGTGTTGTGTGTGTGTGTGTGTGTGTGTGTGTGTATGCGTGTGTGTAAGAAAGGTAGAGAGAGAGAAAGAGACCTTTTTCCTGACCTTGAACCTTTCTATTTTAAAACATCGGCTCTGGCTGGCAGCACGTCCTTCTCTGTGGAAGTCCTAAACCAACTCCCCTAAATCATGGGTGAGTAACCTATTCTCTTCTCTCAACAATATATCCTAAAATTAGGGCCACCACATCCTGCCTGTAAACATAGGCTGAGAGGCAAGCGAGCCTACCTATTGAACACAACCGACTGAATTTTTAATATTTTAATGCTAAAATCAATGCTGTCAAAGTTAACGTTAACGCATGCGATTAATGAGAAAAATTGAACGAATTGTTTTTTTAAACGCAAATTAATCATGCAGACGCATACGTCACACTATCCGCCAGCGCCCTCATAATTTACACACACAGCAATGGCTGTGATTGGTCGAGTTCGTCCACTCGCTTTGTTTTGTTTGCCGGTGTGTTTCAGCAGCCCACTGTAGGTGCTTTTAGCAACATGCTGTTCCACTGTGTAAACTTTGTAAAAACTTTAAGACATCGTTTTGAATTCAGTGGCTGGATTTCCCAATTGTACTGTGGCTATTTTTCAATAATGTTTTAAATTCAGCTATTCGTCAGCAGACAGTACTTACAGGCAAGCATGAGAATTTGCTTGATATCAGAACATAAACTGACTGCCCAGAAACCTGTAGATAGTTCTGATATTTTTATAACAACAACGAGGCTGTTGAAATATACAGTGTCTCTTTTAACAATAATGTTTAAAAGATTAAATCATGACGAAGGAATTTGCTACTGATGGTAATTTTTCCAATACCACAGATGCGTGCAGACTTGGTCAGGATTCAGAAAAATCAGGAAACAGGTTTTTTCTTTACAAAAGTGTAACAAAACAAAGGTAACGAATACTAGTGTCACATACCAGATCCACCAAATTCTCTAACTAATATAGGAGACACTTGAGCTTATGTATCTGTTCACTTCAACAGAGGCGGGGGTTGAGTACTGTAGTTGCTTGGCCTCCATGGGTGTTCTTTAGCCATTTGGCTGACAATTCCCCCACCGGAAGGCACTTTGTATGGTCCAATTTGGTGTATTGCGCTACAACAAGGGGGCACACTCGACGCAGAACCATAACAGGAAAATGACGGCGGTCGGGGTTAGAAGAGTTTCTCTTTTACATAGATACAAGCAGCAAACAGCATAATGATGGTTGTAGATGCTTCATAAAGAAATTTTTAAAAGAGCTGATGGACACATTGAATGAGAGTACAAGGAAAATGCCAAACCACAGTTGATTTGAAGCAAGGGGGAGTGTGCAGAAGTTGTGCACCTGAGATGCGCATGTGTGTATGTGTATGTGTATGTTGTTAAAAAAAATCATGGGATCGGTCACCCCATGGGATCAGTCTGTGGAAACTGTGGACACTCTTTCACGTTGGATGTGCAGGAAACCGAGAAGCACCATATTACTGAAACCTGCTCTAACCAGGGGCGTGTGACATTCTTTCTTTACAAAAAAATAAAGGACAATTCAGGAACTTTAAACTTTTGTGTGATTAATTGTGATTAATCGTGATTAACTTAAATTTTCTAATGTAATTATTCTGATTATTTTTTTAATCAGTTGACAGCACTAGTTAAAACAGCTAAGGTAAATAAAGAAAATTACATAGAGGCCTATCTGAAGGTACAACATTAAAACAACCTACTATTGTTCTTTATAATATCAAAACTGACCTCTTTGTACAGAGGAAACTTGGCCTTATCTGGGCATCATTCATGTTTTGCACATTCATTGAACATGAACTGTTTCATTGAAACAGTTAAAATTATTGAAACCATGGAAAATTACACAACTTTGACCACATAAACTCACATGTTTAACTCATGTAAACAACTTTGACCTCATAAACTCAAACATTTAACTCATGTAAACTCATTCCTCTTCATCCTATTTTTTGACATTTGAACTGAACATGTACAATAGCGTGAAAACAGTCATAAACCTACAGTACAACAAATCTCAGAGGCCATCTGCAATCTGCTTAAGAACAACTAGACAGAGTATGTCAGTCCACTGTCTCCATGTCCTGTGTTACAGATCACCAGGTTACAGCTGGTGGAGTTGGCAACACTATCAGACTCAGACGGCTTGAGGGGGTGCTCCCTTTCTGGCCGCTGGAAGCCCTCCTTGATGCTGGGAGGCAGGGAGTTAAATAGGCACTCCTCTACCAGAAGTCCCTCAGGTCGGAGACAAAGACACTCCCCCAGTTCAGGAGGAAGGCTCTCTAGCTGGTTTTCACGTAGATCTAACAGGCATAGATTGGTGAGTTCACTCACCTGCGATGAAATGATTGATAGACTGTTGTGGTTCAGCAAAAGAGACTGAAGTGTTCTGCAGTGGAACAATTCTTCTGGAAGAGCATTAATCTATGTGAATGTACAAGAGGAAAAAATGCTGGTGTTTGCATCAATGCATTTTCTATACTGTACATTCTGTGTTCACAATGTCCGAATAATCATGGAATGAATAGATTACTTACATTGTTGTTGGAGACATTCAGATGCTGCAGTCTCTTCAAGTTCTGTATTTCACAAGGAATGACAGTCAGGGAGTTGTGACTTACATCTAGGCAATACAATCGTGTGCAAAAAAACAGCTGGGAGGGAATAGCTGTGATGTGATTGTAACTGAGGTGCAGTTGCTCCAACGATTCCAAAACACCAATGTGCACGGGAATGTAAGTGATGCTGTTGTGCTTCATCTTGAGTGTGATAAGCCTTGGGAGGTGCTGGAAACTCAGAACCTCTTCTACGGTTTTGAGGTCATTTCCCTCCAGATCTATCTCCTGAAGGTTGGTGAGGCTGAAAATGGAGCTTGGAATCCGCTGTAGGTCACAGTGAAGGAGCTTCAGACAGGTTAGGTTCTGCATTGTTTTTAAACTCTGAAGGGCCAAGAGCTGTGTGCCCTCATTGTCCACCATCAGTGTTTGCAGTGAGGCCAGGGAGCCTGTGATCACTTTGGGCATCATTGAGACACTGCATTTCAGGAAGAGAACCTTTAAGTTCATTAGCTTGGGTATACTGTTCACAAAGGCCGAGTTCTCGTCAGAAAGCAGATTCCCATTGAGATAGAGTTCAGCCAAGTTCAACAAGTCGAAGATCCAGATTGGTGCTTTCTGAACCTCAGTAAACTTTAGTTTCAAGATCTTCAGGTGCTGTGTGAAGAAGGAGAGTGCCATAGGATCTATGGTGGCTGTGGTATGGTCTAGCCAGAGCTCTGTAAGATAAATGAGCTGGGTGACTTTCTGGGGGAATCGAGCCTCCGGGATCAGTTGCAGCTTCAGCACCTCCAAGTCCTGGAGCTCAAACACAGCATCCGGAATTCCACTGAGCAGCATAAGGTGAAGCTCCAACTGGTCCTTCGTGTTCCTCACCACCTTCTGGCTCAGCTTCTCACAGGGCCATAAGTTGTTCAGGTTTAACTGCCTCAACTTTTTCTCGCTAACTTCAGACAGGAAGACAGAAAACCTTCTAGAGAAGAGTGGATTGTACTGGTCAAGCAGATGGAGAATGAATGCAAAGTCATTCTTCACGTCTGGAACATCACTGTAGATGCTGTCTTCTCGCACCAAATCGAATGAGTAGTGACGCAATGAATTCTGGATCATCCAACAGAAGCTGTACAGGCAAATCATGCTGTACAAAATTATCATCACAGTGTAGACTAGAGAAAGTAGCCAGAAAATGGTAGCTAGTGCATGAACACAGCGGAAATACTGACAAGGCATGAGTGCTCTCAGGTCCACTGTGCAGTCCACTTCAAATGTAATGTGCAAGGCAGCTTGAGGAATGTATACTAGCGATACTGATAAAACTAACATTTTCAAAACAATCTGCCTTATGTACAGATGGTAAATAATGTCTTTGTCCTCAACATGTACCTTAAGCTTCTTGACCTTCTCAAATATGGCTTTAGCCTGCTCTCCCTCTTTTTTGTCTAGAACGCCAATTGTTTCCATGCCAATGGGCTTCTTGTCGTCACTGGTGGTGGACAGCTTGCCTACTGGATTGATTATGCTTGCCGAGGGCTGGGCTGCCCCACCCTGCTCCACCACAGTCTCAGAGAGGGCGCGAGTGGTCCACGGGGAGTCACAACACTTGTGAAGGATGGAGACAAAGTGCATGAGTCGAGCACTGGTGCTGGGGTACTGGAACCAGAAGTTGCTGATTATGACTAGAATCAGGGTCTGGAGCATGACCACATAAGGGAAGAACTTAGCAAACCAGTGCAGCCGGTATTCATAACATACTGCATCTATGTAGGAATACTGCTGCAGATCGAGCCTGTAGACACCAGAGGGGGAAGAGGGCATGTAATACTTAGGCACACTGGCATTTGCAAATGTCTGTTTGTGAGTATATGCACTTTCACAAACGCCATCTTGGGTTATCTGACAGACCACACATATGAATCTCCTAAGAGTGAGCTGAAGAGTACATCCAAGTGTAGCTATCATGAACATCATGATAGAGAGGTAGTGGCAGAACACATCCCACCAAGGCTGCAGCACACGGTACAGGGACTGGCCAATTGTCAAGTTTTTCAGTTCACCCTCTGAGAGCATCGTACCTACCTGAGGAGAAACAAGGAAATAAAGTAAGCAGTTAGATATTCAGGTTCCTCATAAACACACCATCTATGTACACATGTACACACATTTAATTATTTACGCACAAGTTGATGTGTGTGTTACACTATACTGAAAGTGCAGAGTTCAAAGCCTTGATAATCATTGAAAATTAACATTTAGGCGAATGTGCCTGTACATAGTTTCATTACATTTTCAACTGCAATATTTCTGTAAGTATTACATAATATAAATAATTAAACCGTGCACAATAGTCAGATCACAAAAATGTCAAATTAAATCCTTGGACTGGTGTCCAACAGCAATGCAAAAATAGCACAGGATATAAATCAGGAAACAATTATATTGCGGCTGAGACTGCAAATATCCCGACAAAAAGGAACCCATCATATTTTTCCAATTTAATATGATTTAGGGATTAGCCTGGGCTAAAGCAAATTTATTAATTCAATTTACATTACTGAAGTGGCCAAGAATGTAGAACAACATCATTTGACATGAATAAAATATTGTAATGTGGTACTAAATGTTTCATGGAATTAAATTATAGTATAAGACGATGTTGAATATCTTAATATATACAGCTCCTACCACAGCCTTTTTATCAAAGTTTCATTTGTTTTAATTTTGCTGAGCTGATTTGACAGAACACTCTATTAGTGAATAATGTAGTGGAAATGGAAAGTGTTGTTTAGGCATCAAACCACACTCAATCTATTAACCAATAACATCAATGAAAGCTAAGCATCCATTTTGCATCAGGCCTGCAAAAACTCACACTGTTGTGTTCCCATCTACAACTTGCTGATTGTCATTAACCTCGTAAAATAACTTTCTTTGTTAAACTAACAGGAAAAATTTACATTGAGTGGATTGCATCAGTTGTGAATGAGTGCAGATTGAGGCCAAGGGGCCCGCTGGCCTCATCATAACAAGTGAATAACACATCTACAAGCCCTTATATTTATACGCTAGTTCTATTAAGCTATAATTGTTTCATATTTATCAAAATATAAAATGTTAATGAGAAAGAACCTTCCAAAGGGGACAGAAAAATTTACTTAATCTTCTTGAGACCAAAGACAAGAACAAGACAGAGAAAAGCCCTAGGCCTTCGTTTTTTATTTTTTTTCTCTCCCAATTCAGCGCCTACTTCAAGCCCAGAAAGAGTGGCAAAAAGAGCATAGAAAAAATAAAGCATTACAAATTCACTTTAATTTAGATAATGAGACCCAAAAGGCACTTACTGCTGAGATAATCTAAGAAAACTCATATTTCAGGATTCATACTTAATACGTTACTAAGGCCATAAATAAATCATGAGCAATGGGAACTCTGCAAATGAGCACCATTAATTAAAAGTTGGCCATTTAACTTAGTAATAACTTTTAACTGGGGAAATATATGGATAATCAATACCAAATTGAGTGAAATGATGCAGCTAAATGGTATGTTAATCATGGACAGTTGAATTTCAGTGCCGTCAGTTTTAGGCAAAAAGAAGAAGAATTCTGTTCAACTCAACTGCAGCGTCTCACTGTCAAGGCAAACAAGACATTTAGTATTGTGCTTTTGGCGTGTTACTAAACCAGGAAAAGCTGTCCAATAGGACAGCCTGTGTACTTAACCTCTTGAAATTAAACAATTTGGTTGTGTTTTCTTAGCGATGGAGGCCATCTGCCAAGCACTTCCCAAAATACTACATTTTAATCATATCACATTTCTCAGTTCTGCAAATCTGGCTGCCAAAAGTGCTTTTGTAAGGGATATTTGCTATGATATATTTTGCTAGATAAAAAATTTAGTATAATTGAATTTTACATTTTATACAAACAAAGCAGGCTATTTGTCCAGTGTTACAAATACCATTAGGCTACCTCCTATTTTTGGAGTTTGGAGAAACGTCCGACTACAAAAACTAAAATATTTTTTTTAAATCCAAAAATACATAACTGCCACAGAGCAGTAGAGAACTGTCGATATGACGGTTCACCTGAAATTGAGCAATTTGCTTTTGTAAGCTAAAGTTATGGCAGCTTACGATAATATTAACACAACACAAAATGAGAGGCAACTTGTTCATGTTTCTTGTTGTTGCTGTTGTTATAATTATCTGTTAATTATCTATTTCTGGCATTAGCCTTTGGCCCATGTTCACCATCCCTGATTGCTAGCCTTAGCGAATAGCGAGCTATCTGGATATAACTATCATGCAAGTTTTTCCATGTGAGGGTGTGTAATACAAAATATGTTCAGTGAAATCTGAAGGCCCATGTTTACAATTCAATTTCATGTTGACAACTCGTTTATTTGGTCTTGGGGCCATCATGAATAATTACAAAACTAACCTAGCTTAAACTTCAAGGAAATCATCATATTTATTTCCAAAATATTACAATGTGGTGCGACTTAAGGTTTGGTTATAAGTTATATAGGTTTGGATTGAACTTTACCTAAATTTGCCCTGAGACGAAATTCTTCTCTTCGGATTTTATCTTTACCGCTTTAAAAATGAAGTAGCCTAACAATACAATACTCTGCAGTAAGGCAGCCTCTCTGACTCCATGGACTTGCGCTCATCTAGTAGGCTGTCATCCTAACAAAGTTTAGTTTTTTTTGGCGCCATCTGCCGTAATGTACGGTAAGTGTTTCGAAGCAAAGAGCACCTCAGTATTCCTAATAGACGGGCGCACTCACTACTTGCAAATAAATACAGAAATAGTAAAGATAGATAACACAGTCACGTCCATCTGTAATGTGTTAATGTATTAAATGAGTTGCATCAGAGACGGTTGAAGGGGTTGAATTCAATCGTCACGTGGAACGATAGCATTTTGGACAATCCCGGTCACTAAAGGCTAGTTTTGTACAGTTTTTACGGTTTGCGGAAACAGCTCGGTTTGTTGGTTTGTTTTCTCTGCCGCACAGTTACTGTTTCCGGGCATCTGTGCACAAATGAATGGCATGGTCTGCAGTTCCTAACATTTACTAACGCCAAAGAGCCCCCTGTACTCTTTGCTAACGCCTCAGATACTTTATTAAATGACTTTCAGCAATCACTTTGTAAAATGTAAGTAATCCAAACCAAAATAATGTCTAGTATCTAAGTAGCTTAGTTAGTGTATTTTGTTGTTAACACTAACTGTAACCTCACAGACTTTCGTGGTGCAATGCTATTGGTTGAATGAGCCAAAATTTTCCAGCTGAGGGGAACAAATTACAGCTTCTTTTTTGACAGTGCAATCCCTTTTTGGAAAGAAAAGCTAAAAGTACCGTAATTATTTTGTGACCGTTAAAAGTGTCCAATCAATGTAGTCCTGTGTGCTTAACACGATTGGTTAACTTGGAGGGGCGGACATGTAGTGTGTAGAACCTGTCGGACGTGCAGGTCCCGCAGCTCGACAGTTTTCAGTGAACGCAAACAGTTAAGTGGAAATTAAACATGAATTGTCCTCTCTGTTATGTCTGACATTACAGTTACATAAATCAATACAGTTGTAACCGTTTTTGTAACTTTAAATGAAGTAATTTGAACAAGCTGGCAGGAGTTTTCCTGGACTGCAATCACTCCATGCATTCTGACATTGATGTCTTGCCAATGATCTTTTGCATCCAGTAAAACGGTTAGTTAAATAGTTTAATCTCAAGGAGCTTCGTACGAATCCTTAACGTCTTTTCTACGTTTTATTTGACAGAGATGAATATCACACACCTCACCCTTCGTTGCTACCTCTCTGCTCGCCCACTGTTCAGAGTTAACCCAGCCAGACTAATTTCTTCAACACAAGTAAGCCATGTCAAACTTGCCTCCTTGTTATCCATTGTGCGTTTGAAAACGTATTGCATCACAAACATAAAACTGAGAGGTATCCGAGTTTTGTTTTGTTTTTTTGTCAAACGCTTATGCATATGATTGAGTGACTGGTTAATGGTTTGTTTGTTTGTTTGTTTTTTGGTCAAGATGACCATGGCATCCACCAGACATAAAAACGCCAAGAGAATTGAGGGACTGGATAAGAATGTGTGGTAAGCATGCACGAGCATACGTTTTTGTTTGGTCATTACCATAAGGCTTTACCTTTGACATAATATGTTTGACTTATGTATTACCTAGGGTTGCCTTCACATCTGTGGCAGCAGACCCAACCATTGTCAACCTTGGACAGGGCTACCCTGATATTCCTCCTCCCTCGTATGTCAAAGATGGGCTTGCCCAGGCAGCAGCTGTGGACAGACTGAACCAGTACACGAGAGGCTTTGTAAGAAGCTGCTTTTAAGTTCTTAGTATGCCCTCCATGGTATGGAAAACTTGACTGTGACTTCATTCAGTTTATAGGTATACCAGACAAGCCTGAAATTTTTTACCTCCGTAGCTTTTCCTACAGTCGCTGATTAAAAAAAAATAGCAAGAATGTTGCACATTCTCACCAATCCATGTGGATTTGTTTGCAGACGAAAGAATAGCAACCAGCGATGATCATTTTCATAGTCATGTTGTCAGACAAGGTAGTAAACGCCATTTCAGTTTCATTTATTTACATTTTGTTTAACAATGGCTCGCCGTTTAGCAGATCAAATGTAGTAACTGCTGATATAGGTAGAGGCAGCCAAGAGAACCTTAATTCACCCCGTAATGACCATTTAACCATCGAGGTGATTACGAAGCTGGCAAATTAAAACCTAAAAATGCTCCCTGGTTTGCCTTTAAAATGAAAAAAAAGCAAAATATGCCAAATTAAGTAAGTGGTAGCTATTACTTTGTCTACAAATATCCACCTTTGGTAAATTTGCCAGCCCCTGCTGTGTCCAGTTCTTCATCTTTGCTGAATCCAGAAAAAAACGCGAGATGTAAATGGTTACAAAATAGTAGTAAAGCAGTAGTTAAACAAAGGAAATGTACAGTATATACTGAAAGGCAATAATTCATGATTTAAAACTCTTAAAGAAGTTAGATGCAGTTGCAAGTAGGAGTTAACCTAATCAGAAAGCTAGTGTAAAGCCAAGGTTTTTGGTGTGGGCTGTTTTGATTCTATATTGTAGGTTTGACCATACAAATCCACACCATGTGGTAAAGAGATCACATAACTATCTCACAGTTCTCTCAAGATCTAAGGTATTAATAAAAGGTAGAAATAGAAACGCTGGAAAAGGTTTAGGCTACAGCAAAAGAAACTGGATATATCTGGTTGTTGACGAGAGTGTGAAAAAGAATCAATTTTAGTACATACACAAGGCTTTTGACTTCGGTAGGTGTTAGCTCCCTATACGTTTATGAAATAGACAAATAGTAGTATACATATAGTAGACAAATAGTAAAATAGACAGATACTGTACAATAGGGAAAACAATATACATATAGGCACATGTCAACATAATGTACAAATAATACAATATACCAGTAAGGCACAATACTCAAAGCAAAGTAGTTGGAGTGGGATGTAGCTTGCAAAACAGTAATAGTGCAAATGTTATGCAATACTGCTAATGTAATGTGCAAGATGCGTATAGGGATGATAAAGTATGTAATGGAGAGAGGGAGAAGTAGGTTAATGGCCAAAGTGGGCCTCCTGGAGGGAGGACGTGATTGATTGATTGATCAGAGGGAATTATTTTTTCAGCTGTCCTAATTGTGATTTGTAATTTGTGTTTGTCCTGTTTTGTGACTGCTCCAAAACAAACTGTGATGGATAGATTCAGCGACAGCAGAGTAGAACATGGCCTCATTTTGCCTCTTACAGAGGCGGCAGACATCGTATGCACATATGCTGAGGGTCAGGAGGGGGAGGGGTAGCCAGGTGAGTGGTGTCAAAACAGTCAAACAGTAGTTCTTCCTATGCCTCATTAGTCCACTTCTTCACTGTTCTGATTGACTTTGCAGATTTTCATTTTCGCTTGGAAGTGAGAATGAGATGAAACAAGCACTGGTCAGAGTGACCAAGGGCTGTGCAGGGGACAGAGTGGAATGCCCCTTTAAGAACTGTGTAGCAGTGATTCAATGTGTTATTGTCTCTGGTGGGACCGTTAATGTGCTGTCTGAATTTTGATAGTTTGTGGTTCAGTTTAGCTTTGTTAAAGTCTCTTATAATAATGAGCAGTGAGTCCACTTTTTTTTTGTTTACCTGAACAGTGGTCACAAAGGTGTAACAGGTATTGCCAGTCCAGTTATCCTGAGATAACTCCAATCAAAAACAACATTTTATAAACTAAGTTTTTTTTTTTCTGTGTTCACTCAGGTGTCCTGCTCGGTATACAGCTAATGACGTTTCTCTGTAAACTTTACAGACTTTATAGGAAAGTGTAATCTCCCATAAAACCATGTCCATTCAATGTCACATCCAAAACACAAATTAAGGATCATGTTCTTATGACGTCAATCATGTTATAAATTTTGTGAGCTTCCATGCATTCAGTTATGTAGTTTGCATAATAGAATAAACAAAATTATTAAATACTACTAGGCTTGCTAAAGTTATGTGGCATTTTGTTTGTCAATAAGAGTACAAATGTCGTCCATAGCGCAGGAATGGCCCATATATATTTGCCAATGATGCTGTTTGTATGTTCATTTTTGCCCTCAGTATTCTTGTCATTACAATGTTATAAATGTATTTCAGTTTGCTAATTATACTGTTCTCCCCTATTTGTGTAAACAGGGTCATCCAACTTTGGTCAAGGCCTTGTCGCAAGTATATGGGAACGTCTATGATCGCCAGATTGATCCCTTTAAAGATATCCTAGTCACAGTTGGGGGTTATGGATCCTTATTCAGTTGCATGCAGGCTTTGGTGGAAGAGGGGGATGAGGTAGGACAAACTCCTCAGTGATGGTTCTGTTCTGCTACATAACTATTGATGCTTCCATTGTCACGTTGCACTTCCTGTATTCTGTGTGTCTTGTTTACAGTTCAACATGCCTTGTATGTGCAAACTTTACAACCCCTTTTGCGTAAAAACTACAATCTGGGAGGGATATGGAAAACTGAGATTATAAATTAAGTCATAATGTTAGTAGCTACACGTTAAGCTTTCAGTGTATTTGCGAGCCAACTCCTGTTTACCACTCAGTGTCATTTAGGTTTGCAAAGTTGTCCGTGTGTTGCGTAAAGCGCACTTTTTTTAACCCATGCATAGTAAACGCAGAAAGAGCACACTCGGAACATACGGTTGCCACACATATCTCGCAAACTCAGCGGAAGTAAAAATAGATTAGACCTACAGGTTAATCAAACTATTTGCTTGCATAGACAAAACGCTAATATCATTGATGTAGATAAATTACTACCCCTGAACCCGCATCACAAAAGATAACTCAAAACAATATGGCTGTGGCATTTCCCCACCATGTAGCCTTTTGTGTAACCTACGGACTGCAGTGCTGATATTGACATTTCATAAAACACCAACATGTCATAACCTAATTTAGCATTTGGATTTTCAGATCAGTCCTGGCCTATATGTTTAAATTTGAAGGGACAGCAACAAAAATGTCAAGGTTACTTGCTGTAGGCCTGTGGATGTCTGTGTGGATGACGAGTTGAGAGCTTAGAGAAAATAAAATAATGATGATGAGCTATATTAAAACAAATTAATATAATAATGGTTACTTCCTCAACTAAAAGAGAGGAAAAAGGTAACTCTTCACACTGTATGGTCATAATCAAAGAACATAATTATCTGGCAGGGATTTGTGTGTTAATGTGATCTACAGTGAATGGTTTAGCATTTACTTTGTCATGTACAAATTTCTGACATCAAAAGCTAGTCTAGAGATTCAAAAGTGGGGTCTATAAAGGAGGTCAGTGATGTGTGCAGAGACATGCATTTTGCCAAGTTGTATTTTTTTCTTTTTTAAAAAGAGTATAGTTAGCAAACATGCATCAACTCTTATATTAATTACTTGACTTGACACTAGAGCCCACCCATCAATAATGACTTGCTTTGATAAGCTATAGGGCCTTCCATGTTAAACTCTAGCTAGTATGGGGTCCACTCTCAAACCACATCATCAAATTCACTGATGACACGACTGTGGTGGGTTTGATAAGCAGAGACAATGAGGCCCTGTACAGAGAGGAGGTGACACAGCTCAGCAACTAGTGCGCTCACAACAACCTGGACCTCAGTGTGGACAAAATAGAATACCTAATCATTGATTTCACAAGACCTCTAGGCAGACACACCCCACTGTCTATAAACAACCTTGCAGTTGAGATTCTTGACACAAAGGACACAATAGACCAAGAACACCGCATGCATTACAAAGAAAGCCCAGCAACGCCTCTATTCTCTGTGCAAGCTGCAGAAGGCCCACCTCCCCTCCCCCATCCTAATAACCTTCTTCAGGGGGACTATTAAGAGCATCCACAGCATTGCCCTCACAGTGTGGTGTAGAAACTGCACTGCTGCAGAACAAAAGGCCCTGCAGCGGATTGTTAGAACAGCTGAAAAGATCACTGGGACCCCCCTACCCTCCCTCTCCGACATCTGGCACCCACTGTCTGCACAAAGCCACAGGCATTGTTAAGGACACAACACACCCATCCTATGCACTCTTCTCCTTCCTGTCATCAGGTAGCAGTTACTGAAGTATTACTGCTCACACCTCCAGAATGGGAAAGAGCTTCTTCCTAAAGCAGCACAACATGAACAGCACAACATGATATGTTTTATTCACACTGAACTGAAATGCACCCCTGCACTTTTTCTACGTTGCTAAATGCTATATATTCTACCTCCACCTCACTGTGAACTTACCTAACTTCTAACTATCGGTGCTCTGTTACAAGTCTACTTATGCCCTGGCTTTTGCTGTCTGTCTTAAATGCTGTATTGGTGTAGTAACTAGGAACTGCACTCTATGTATAACTATAATGTGTGTGCACTAAATGTAGCCTAAGTGTGTGCTGAATGTAGCCTGTCTCAGATGTCTTTTTATACATTTTAAAGATGCCCTGCCACACAAAACCATTTTTATCTGTTGTTTTTCCAATATGATAGGTTTATACCAGTTTGAGTTATATGGTGCATGTGAAAATTAAATAGTCTGCAATAGCCAATGGAAAGAAATAAAAGGAGAAATCAGGCCACTCTGAAAAGTTGATCAAGTTTATGCAAGGTAGACCAAGCCTGAGCCATTGGCAAATGGCACTGCATTATCGCCCAATCCATGCTCTCCTGTATTTGATTAGTGCCCGCCCCTTGAAATCCTAACTATGCAAGATCACTGACTATCCGTGAAATAAAGATAACAGCCACGTCTCGTTTTTTGTATGCTAAATATTGGCATGTTAGGGACAAACGACTGCGTTAAATCTTTGTCGAAATTCCTTATTATTTCTGCGTCCAGCACATTTCGACTTTGGTCAACTTTGGTGAATACAAAGGCATTGTAAGGTTTAACCTGTGGTTGTAACAGTAACCTTGCGATAATGAAACAGTTATCTGTTATGTCGGCTATTGTGAAACTCTACACATTACAAGCTTACTATTGCAAAGTGTCTGTTTACAGTGTCCAAGCAACTGGTGGATGTGTTTATTATAGTCTATGTTTCCTTCATTTCCACTAAAATGTAATATTCCAGCACTTTTAGTTCTTCGTCCCTTGCAATTAACTTGACATGCCTGGCAACGCTGACATGACAGCAGCAAATCAGAGCATGCAATTGGAAAAACGAGGCACTTTATTCTGGGCCTTTTCAATGGCTTGCAGACCGTTTTCAGCCCAACTGAAGTTACATGCCATCTTTGGAGACCTCAGAGAACAATTTGAAATACCATGTTGATGTACGACAGGGCACCTTTAAATATAGCACTAGTTGAATCCATGGTGAAACGTTTAGTCTCACTGTGTATACGGCTGAAATCCTACTTGACCTACTTGACCCACTGTTTTTCTGTATGTTGAGGGATCCTTGACCCTTGAAACATTGAGAACTCTAAAGTAGACTATCCAAAATCCGTTACACACCGGTTACGTTTTTCCAGGCCAACGAGGGCTGTATATGGTCCCGTGAAAGAGTTGATTATCAGAATCAGTTCTGTATGGTGCTTTTGTTTATGTTTTATTGTTATGTTGTAGTAGCTTGTATGTTTTGTTGATTCTGCATCTAGACATAGAGTCATACTTGAATAAGGGTGCCTTCCACCCCTAACCTGACAAACCAGACTGTAACATCAAAATGTATATTCTGGCCATGACCAATAGACCAGGCTCAGTCCTCGAGGCGAAATCAGCACGTCGTTCAAACTGCCTCTGCAAGCAATAGGATAGCGCTATGACCAATCTCAGCCATCTTGGTGTTTTGTTTTTTTTTTTGCACCATCGCAGCCCTGTTGTAACTGTGTTAAGCCCGCCCAACGACTCTACAAAGATAGAGAGTTAGCCACCTGAGCAAAACTATTTGCTACTACTAGATTTCTAGGCTGTGCCACCCCTACTTCAAAGGTGTGAATATCTCCACAGATTCCTGATATGTGAATATGGATGATCTCCTTACTCTGTATTGTTCCTCAAATACCTTGAGATAATTAGATTTGCATGCTAAGTGATAGGAGACAGGCCTTCTTTTGGGTTGTTAATTAAATGGCTGACAAACCCCCAGGTTGGCTAAGGCCCACCTCCTATCACTCCTTTGTCTGTAGCATGCTTAAAGTTTTATCTGTGTCTAGTTAGAGAATCTGCTGGATCTGGTACACCAATGAACGAATAAAACCTGTTTCTCCATTGACCATCATAATGACCAAGTCAACATGCATCTGTGGTATTAGGAAATTACCATCACCATTGTCTGTGAATTGTCCATATTGTGTTCAAATATTGTCCATATTGTGTTAAATTTTTTTGCTTGTACTAACTAAACAAATCTGAAGACCATTAACTCTGAATAGCGATAGGATTAATCCAGACTTTATTGACCAAACTAAGCAAATCTGAAGACCATTAACACTGAATAGCAATAGGTTTAATCCAGACCTTATTGACCAAACTACATGAAAGTAAAATGAATGCACATAGCAGGAGTTGTAAGGAATCCATGTGAATGTAGCTTTTAGTGTGCTAATCACTATTGTCTATTCTGTGTGCCTTTCTTCATGTGTAAATAATGAACTTGGAAATAGCCACTAGAACATGGGAGAGTTAGAACAAAGCAGTGTTTCCCATACCTTGATGAGACTATGTCGCTGGAGTCTAAATATGGAAGTGAAGAAATTTTTCCGCCATACCGTCGTTTCAGTCAGTCTCTTTTGTTTGCATTACTTTTAATTACTTCAGTGCTGCCAATTCAGGTCTGTTTTGGTGTAGAAAAAAGCGAAACGCATCAAGGCTACTCCACTGGCACAAACATACACAGTGAAAGATGGTGCATCTGTGTGCCCCTCCGAAGCAACCCTAAATTATAGTGCGTTTACGGGATACGGGGAAAATGGGGGGTTTCTGGTGTTTTGATGGTCTTGACTAATCAAGAATCAGCCCCTCTAACATCAAAAAACTTACCACTTTCCAGTATGGAGTATGAAATAGTTGAAGTAGCCAATAACATAACCATAGCTTTAGAAAAGTCTGTGTGAAACTCTGCAAAGCCTACATGTGGTGTTGTCACATTCAAATGTAGTTCAGTTGTGGTTACTTAAGAGGGCGCCATTTAGCCAGAACTGACCATTTTAATACCCCGCCTAAATATAAGGTTGTAATTGGGCTATTAAAATTGCAGTTAAGCAATTAAAGTTGAATATATTTTATCCATTCATCTATTGTATGTTCCCTTTAAGAAATATCCTTTGTATATCTGAAACTACAGGTTATCATCATTGAGCCTTTTTTTGACTGCTATGTGCCCATGGTACGAATGGCTGGAGCTAAGCCAGTATTGATACCCCTCAGACTGGTAAGTTTCCCTCCTGAGTGAACCTCCACAGCCTTTTCACACAGATTCAACTGCTAGCGATGGTCTCTGAATTGACAACCTCTGACCTGGCTCTTTCCATGCACAGAAGTCGGGTAAGAAAGCAAACATCACCAGCGCAGACTGGATACTTGATCAGGATGAACTTGCAAGCAAATTCAACTCAAAGACGAAGGCTATCATCATCAACACACCAAACAACCCCATTGGAAAGGTGAACCTGAGGCAACTGTGATGTGAATGGATAAGTCTGCAAGTCACATCAAGGCTTGGCAGTATACATGACAGTATCGTGTTACTAGATTTTACATTCTCTGGAAAGCCTTTTCCATAAGACTAAAATATTAAATATCTGTAGGGTTATACTTTGGAGAGTATGCAGTCTTTTCATGTGTAAAATATAGCATTTTCTGCATATGAAATAAATTGAAATAAAACTGCAGTTTTATTTCAATTTAACCTCTACAATTTTTTTAAAAGGATCCTCAGCTTTGTAATTCCAAGCATCATTTTGGCTCTGCTCTGGGCCCTGAGACAGCCTTCTGTTTTTCTGTTGACTTTCAGCTGACCTGAAACATGTTCGACTGACAATGCCCCACTTCCCCCGGCAGATTTTCACCCAAAATGAGCTCCAGGCCATTGCAGACCTTTGCATCAAACACGACACCCTGTGCTTCAGCGACGAGGTGTACGAGTGGCTCATCTACAAAGGCCACAAGCATATCAAAATAGGTACTGTGTTGGCTCATCTAATTGTATGTGTGAGACATGTTTAGATTGTCTCTGGAGCATGAAGGAATTCCTGTATGCTTGAACGTTTGCCCTCGTTTTGGCATTTATATTTCATAATATGTGTAACAGCATGCCATTTGCTGGGTTTGCATTCAACTTATTTGCATGTCATATTCGCATTAACAAAAATGCATGGCTCAAGACTATGCGCCTCTGTGTGCATTTCCATCAAGTGTGTAATGAACATAATAAAAAATGAACATTAGGCTAATCAAGTGATGTACTCCAGTCAGATGTGGGATCAAAACGAAATGCTGCCAGGACAGCGTCCATGGACAGAAACACAGTAAATGCGAATATCTGCAAATTCACCGTTTTCCAGTCAACTTTAATTGCATTGTGCCTTACTCGCATCAAGAGTTTATCCACCACCCTCAAGTGAATTAAATTTATATTCGCATTAGGGGACTGATGCAAATATGCAGGTGTTTCCAGCCAAGGATTTCTTTCCAAGGAGTTCACATAAATTAAATGCGCATCAACTACTTGGATGGAAACCCAGCTATTATTATTCATGTAGATGCAGTCACTTGTCATATATTATGATATTGTAATAATGTTGTCAAAGGCTTTTAATGAATCATCTGTGCAAATGTGTCACTGTATTATAGGAAGTAAGTAACAAATGTTTTATTAATCCCATTAACGTTCGGTAGAGCACAGACCCATTATGAATCTCAATTAGTCGCCTAACGTGCAAGAAGTGTTTAATCAAGGAGGTGGGATTGGAAAGTTACATACTTACTATGGTGTTCTTTGGATGGTCATACTTACTTTGGTTTGCTTTTTCAGCCACTCTGCCGGGTATGTGGGACCGGACGGTGACCATCAGCAGCGCCGGCAAAACTTTCAGTGTGACCGGCTGGAAGGTGTGTGTCAGCTGCCACATGCCTGTGATTCCCAAGAGTACTGTGCTGTAGACAGAAATAGCTTGGTTGCCTTGTTCTCCATATTTAGCCTCAAGTTGATTTTTGTATGTTATGTTTTTTGAATGAAGGAGTTTAAACCAAAACCATGCACAATGGTAGCCTTGCAATATTTTACATATTTAAAGCCCTTTTACACACATGGGTTGAAATGGAGGCTATTTTTATTCTTGTTCTCCTGCAGCTTGGCTGGTCCATCGGCCCAGAACACCTCATCAAGCACCTGCAGACCGTCATGCAGAACACCCTGTACACTTGTCCCACTCCCCTGCAGGCAAGTACATGATGAGCCACCCTATGGCTACCCTCTCTGTATTTACTCTTCTGTTGTCAATGCTCTGTTGTGTTTATTTTAATGATGTTTACCCTTTCAACTCAAGGCCTTCTTCCATTAAACACAAATACGTCAAAGAAAACCACACACATCCATCGATAGGCCTAGCAGCACTCTTGATGATCGTTCTTGATCCTTAATATCCATATATGGAGTGTGTGACATCTTTCTACTATTTTGAAGTTCTCCACCAGTGATCAGCCACTCGTGTCAAGGTTTTGGTAGCGTGACAATTTGTTTACACTTTAGGAGGAATAAATATCATGGTAATGTCAGTATGGCAATCAGCACAGAAAACACCTGTTGGTGTTGATCTATGGAGGAAGGAAACACAATAACAACACAAAGTAGCTCAAATGATTTTCTCAAACTAAACAACCTTTCAAGGGGCTATTGTGCAGATAAAGAAGCCATGTGCTTCAGCTGCTTTGGTCAGGTGTGCTCTACTCACCCCTCCATCTCTTGCTGATGCCCTCCCCCTAATGCCTCTTCCCTTGCTCGCATAGGAGGCAGTCGCCCATGGCCTGATGGTAGACTACCAGCGCATGGGCCAGCCTGACTGCTACTTCTCCTCGCTGGCCGAGGAACTGCAAGGGAAGAGGGACCGCTTGGCTAACATCCTGCGCTCCGTCGGCATGGAGCCTGTGGTGCCGGAAGGGGGCTACTTCATGGTCGTGGATGTGACTGCTCTCAGTGAGTTGATTTTCGTGCCTCATTTTGAAATTGAATTTGCATCTTGAAAGGTTTTCGTTTTTAGTTGTACGTAAAATGGTTGAATATTTGCCCTGAACCTTCAAGGACTAATCTGACATTAATCAGAGTGCTGTCAGAGCGATAACAAAGAGTGATGCAAATTGGTACAACATAGACCGAATAGCAACAGCTAGCAGCAGTTTCTACTAACAGAATGGAAGCGCTCTAGAATTTTTGCTGTAATTTTATTTTTTCCTACTGACAGCGCTCTGATCTCAAACAGTACGGCTAAGGGTTAATACTCTGGAATATCCCTTTAAGTCTGACAACTTGCGCTTTAGGGTTATGGGGCCAAAGCCTCTTTCATGTCAAATAAAAAAGAAAGTTGTGATTTTGATAGATGTTATTTCAGTAACAGTCCTGGTAGTTTGTGAGTTTGTTTAAAGGTGCAGGTGAAGATATAGAGCCAAATTAATCAAAACACAATCTAACAAGCCAGATTTTGACATTAGCAATGTTGCTATGAAGATTGTAACCACCTCTCTCTCTGTTCAACTTGAGATCAGGACCTGTCTCACATGGGGGATGACGAGGCGTACGACTACAAGTTCATTAAGTGGATGATCAAAGAGAAGGTGAGGAGGAGAAGGCAGTGAAAAGCCGCCATTTTGCGCTCTGTCTCGGCTCCCAAGCCCAAACACTCATATTGTCATCAGTCCTAATGCTCATATCAGCAGCTACTGTAAGCAGTGAAGTAATCCCAAAGAACTAATTTAGCAGAGACACAGGCCAGACCAGACTGCCACCCCAGGACTACGTCAGTGAGTAACTATTTTGGTCTTCTGTTTGGTCGGTCTCTCTCTCTCTCTCACCCTCTTGATCCAGAAACTGGCTGCCATACCAGTAACTGCCTTCTGTGGTGACGACTCCAAGAAGCAGTTTGAGAAATACATACGCTTGTGCTTCATCAAGGTAAAGGATTCCTGACAAAATCTCCTGGCATAGATCAAATAGCTTAAAAATATGACCGCATTTTGATCATAGCCGATCTGGCCAGAGGCGAGATATGATCAAGTTACAAGATCCAAACCAGATATCCTCAAATCAGAATGTCAAATGTACTTGTAACTCTACTAGTGGAATGGTCTATGATAGAAAGATGACTATATCCACTCTAAGACTGTTGTCTGTTTTAGATAACTGATAATCCCTTACTGCTCTGGTGAAATAGGTGGGGAAACATAGTTTTTAGTATTCTTCAGGTTAGAAAGAAATGTAAACATAATTTGTATGCGACATTTGTAACCTTGTTTTGAAATTTGTCCTCTAACAATTTGAATGTTGTTGCAGAATGACAGCACACTGGATGCAGCTGAGACCATCCTTAGGAACTGGAATAAATAGATGTTGGGAAGGTCCAGACCATCACGTTCACACTACGTGCTGAAGTGACCTGGAACAGATTTTGGTTTTCAAAGTTACCCAGACCTACTTTGCAATGCAGACAGTACCTTTTAGATCTTTTTAAATAGTTTTTAAGCCAAATGTAGGGGACTTTTAAATATAAGATGGAGCATTAAGGCCTGAAATGTCAGTGAATCCTTAGTCTGCATCTAAAAATAGACCTTGGGTTTTTCGATAACAATGGATCACACACTTACACATGTTCTCTGCGATTGGCCTTAAGAATGTAGTATTACTCTATTAGGACGTCTCTAATTACAGAGGTTTTGGAAAATGGTTCGAAAACTGTAGGATGTTAGTAAGAGGAACTATATGCACTACTTGGGTGCACAATGCTGTAGTGAAACCTGCCCCTGAGCACATTACAACACTCTTGGTATTTATCAGACAAACTTGGATCAGGCTTTGGTTAATACTTTTTAAAAATGTATTATTGCTTCTTGTTTTTATCAGAGATCATATGCGTAGTATTTTGTGGTAACATTTTTAAAACTAAGCTGGCTCTGGAAAAAATCCAAAAGTCCAGTAGACTTGACTTTGCAACATTTTCACTGATGGTGAAGATATGAATCATTTCAGATGGTCATCATTTTCATTTCAACCCTGAAATCTTGAATGCACATGGGACATCATTAAATACACAAGTTGTAATTTTACCTAAATGCCTGTGTTGTGTTTATGCTTGCATAAGTTCAAGTTTTATACCACTGTGATAACAGTAGCATTGAAACGCTTTTTTCTCTAGTGAGTTAAGCTATGGCTTTTGATTATATATGGCTAATAAGCACCAAGTTTCACAATGGTATAATGACTAGTAAGTGGGCTGATGGTTTACCTGAACCTCAGTCTAATGGTTTCTGGGTTGGTGCTCATATAGCTCGACTGCAACTCAAATGTTGATTAACCATTAACATAAAAACTAGAGATCTTAGTGAGTGTCACAATGACACTGCAGTACCTTTGTTATTAAACATAATTATTGTGTGTGTGTGAGAAATCAGCGATTTGCAAACATACTCTTGGTAATGGCAAGTGATGTCTATACTGTCAGTGAAACTGCTCTTTGTCATACTGGAAATAGTTGAAATGCAAGAATGTGCCACTAGATGGCAACATACTCTACTGAATTAAATGGTCTTCAATGGGCTGTTCGTCACTTTGAAACAGATAGACATGTATGTTTGCAAACCAGCAGTCTATGTTTGATCTCCACAACAGTCTTTTGGGGTTTCCCATGGGAAAATAACATTCTGACCTTCTGAAAATTGCAGCCATTTTCGAAATAATTTCTAACACGACTCATTATCTTCAACAGTGAGTGTTGAAATGTGAGGAATCTGAAGTTTTCATTGCCTCCGTAGGGGAGAGATAAAGGAAAACAAGGTTGAGTTGGCTCTGGGGCATCGCTCAGAGTTCACAGTCTGCATTCCCCTCGCTGCAAGCCTCTCCTCAGAGTTGCACTAGTTCAACTGAGTTTGCACAAACACTTGCTCTGGCCTACATCGCCAGGGACACTTCAGCTTTTAAACAGAGAAAACTGGGAACAGCAAGTGCCTTGGGAAAAGAAGAGGTCTATTATCAGCTTTGAATTAGGCTACTTTCAGATGCCCTGTTCGTTCCTCTGCTCTGTATCTCTTCAGTGCCCACTATTTGGACCCTAAGGCCCTTTCTCTCTCTCTCTCTCTCTCTCTCTCTCTCTCTCTCTCTCTCTCGCTCTCTCTTCCTCTTCCTGCTGCCGGATAGAGGGAGTTGCCGGTGCTCCCAGAAGGTTGGGCACATTAGGGCGGAGTTTACTCCTCACAGGCCTCCATCCCAGTTTCCCTTTCCTCTTCCTGTGTGGGAAACGTGTCCTGCGTCCCCAGTTTCCCCTGGAGGGCCAGTCCGCCAGTGTTTCCATGGAGACTCCCTTGGAGACCTACCGCCACCACTACCCCCCCAAAACACTCCTTCCTTAATCGGGCTTGGTTGGCTGACCATTGCTGGCCCCCTAGGTACAGCTCACATATGAGGGCTATTTGACTTGAGTAGTCACTGCCAAGGCCTTACAAACACCTGGTTCAGTTTGGTGCGACTCCTAGTTGGCTGAACATGTGGCTGACTGGAACCGTGAGGTGAGGTATGGTTGGAATAAACACCTAAAAGGCAGACAGGCCATTCAGAGGTGGTAGCGCAGCACACTGTTTGAGTTTGGAGTAAATCAATGAATAGACAAATATTTAAGTCCCAACCAAATTTGTGTGCTTGAGGTTTCAGCAGAAGCTACATTGCCTGGTGTGTACAGTGACCTAATTTATACTATTAACAGTAGGAGAATGTAAGATGGCACTTTTTCCAGGAGGCCATCCAACTGGTCTAAGGATAGCTCAGTGTTTCTACAATTAATCCCGTATCTGGTGTTCAGCTGTCCATACCTAACCTCACCAGCACTGCAGTCTGGCCTTAACCATGCCGCACATTTAAAGCCATATCTACTCACCCGCACTACAAGACCAGTTCAGCAAGCTTTTGTTGTTTTATTGAGGAAGTCCTCTGCTCAAGAGCGGTTTGCATGTAACCGAACCTCTTTGACAAGTGTCGACAGCACGAATTGGCTTGCAGTTTGGGGGACGGTGTGTCTGTGTGTATAAGGGTGTGTGTGATTACATGTGCATTCATGTTACTCTATCTTTCCCAAACAGTACATCAGAAGCGTGGGAGAAAGAGAAACTGACTCATTTGCATTGCAAGTTACCATCTGGTTTTTCAAGTTTGGCTCGTTGTACTTCTCAACTCAACTGTCTGTATGTGTGTGAGTGTGTGTTTGTTAAAGCCATTCATCACCAAGGCGAGGCAAGCACCCCTCCAAACACATACATATACACTCTCCCTCAGGTCTCCTCAAAGCTCAGGCCCTTTACTTCTAAATCCAGCCCTTCTAACATCTCCCTGATCCCATCTCTCAGTTCAGGCTTTCCCATTGCGGCACGCTCATATAAAAAATAAGCCCAATGAAAACAGGCTCTAAAACACAGGATCTCCATCCGTTTATTCAGCGCATACATTCCTCACAGAAGCTCCTTTGGAAGGGTGGGGGTAGAGGAAAAGGAGGGGATGGGGGGGTGGGGGTTTGGATGGGTAGATAAGACAACCAGGATCAAGCTGAAGTTTCTATCAAGGTGTGTTTAGAGTGTTTATTGTTCTGGTGATCCACTGGGTGGAAACGACCGGCATGGTTTCCCTTGGTGGTAGGGCTCCACCTTTGCAAGGTCCAGGTCAACCCACTGCACTGTGCCGCGAGTCCACGTGCCCCAAGTCCAGGAGGGGCAACCAGCCAGCATCACTACACAGTCTGCATCCCAAGCCTCCTTACTTCAATGCCCAAGTGCTACAATGTCACAAGACTGGGGGGGATAACTTGAGGTCAACATCCAAGTCTACAAAACAGTGGCCAGGGCCAGTCCCTCTTCACATGGCACATCACAAAACGGACAGAGCTCGGGCGATATTTAAAAAGAGCCAGACTACAAATGTCCTTTTTTAAAAAAAAACAAAAAACAAAAACACTATTTAAAATACAGCCTGCTTTGGCATTACATGCATGCCAAACAAAAGAAAAAATATACACTTTGTTTTCATTCTGATGAATATACATTTTTACATTCCATTTTGAGAAGTTCAGAATCGCTCTCAAGTTCGAGCTGCCCTCTCCTTTTTTGATGTCCATACATCCATATATTAAACAAAAACATGTCATACCATACAGCAGATTCAAAATGCTATTACTCTAAAAATACAGTATAAAACTATAACTTAAATTTTTTTTTGTTTTGTCATTTTTTAAAGAGTACATGATTGTTAACAGGGATCTGGAAGAGTCTGAGGAAAAAAAAAAAAAAAAAAGTCATCCAATAGTTGATGACTCAATGTAGTTATTTCTTTCCTTTCTCAACCATTGTGAAACAACTTCTTGAAGTTTCGAACGCACTCATCCATAGACTTCACCATTTTGGCCAATGTCTTGTTGATTATCTAAAGACCTTGAGCGGGAGGTGTATTTGGCAGCTAGCTTTGGTAGGTTTTTTTCTTAGTACCTGACTATTAGTGTTCTTATAAGCCCTTCATCCATGAGAGAATTTAAGGCATTATGGGATGCAGGGTTACGAGAAAGAATAAAAAAATGAATGATATAAATACAGAAAATAAAGGTTGTGTTGTTGCGAATTGGGACAGCCGGCCAATGATTGTCCTAGACGTGCAGAGGTCACTTTTTTCAGTCCATACGTAGAACGAGGAAGCCCTCAAACAGCTCTTCTGCCAGGCTAGACTACAGTCCAATAACCGCTCAATAACTCTTCCATTAACAGGCACGTTTCTCTGACATTGAGGCTGATGAAGTTATCAACATAGTGTTTTTTTTTAACATGAACAAAAAGGTGGATTTTTTTCTACAAGAAGTGACAAAAAAAAAGAAAATAAACAGTATTACTTTGACACAGCTCAGCATACCAACAGGAGTAAGGGGAGGGAAATGACACAAAAAGCATGAGTCATCCAGTTGAGATCTTATACAAAAAGAGTCCATTTTAAAACAATCCCAGTGCTCTGACAAGACAAAATGGATACTATATAGGGCATATACCTATACATATACTCATATTTTGTGGGTACAGATTTTTCGGTCGATTTATTTTGTTTAAAAGCTTCCTTCCTTTAAAAAAAAAAAAAAAAAAAAAAAAAAAAAAAAACTGTCAATGGCAACTTCAATGGCACAGAGACAAGATGAGGGGAAGAAGAAAATGAGCAAATCCATACAAATGTGGGATGGTGCTGGGTGGACGACCATAATCACTTGAGTCGAGCGAGTCTTGCTTGTTCAGTGAGTCGGGGGGGTTCACAGTATTGAACATGACGACAGAAGACAGGGCCAGAGTTAGTGTTTGGTGTGGAATGAATGTTTTTTTGTTTGTTTTGTTTTGTTTTCGTTTTGTAATCAAAGAGGGGTGAAGGAAAGGGTGCCGCTAACACCAGTCAGCGATGTAGTCGAAGTCGCCAAACATCTCCTGCTCGTTGGAGGTGAGGATCCTGGGTTCGCGGGGAGGCGTCAAGATGGGTGCCTCAGAGGTGAACTCGTCGTCAAAGTTACTGACATCTTCACGGCCCTTGATGGTAGGGATGAATGGCGGCCGGACCTTCTTGGCCAGGAGAGCGTTCCAGTCGACGTTCTATTGCAGACACAGCAGAGACAAAAATTAAAAGCAAGCTAAAACAACAGTGTTCTACTTTAACTCCAATGAGTAAAACAGCTCAAATCCACTGAACAGGCAAAGGTTAAAAGCTGTGTGGGATGTGGAATCACATACTCTAAAAAAGGGATGCTTCTTCACTTCCTCTGCATCTCTCTCACCC
The DNA here is from genome assembly GCA_015244755.2 of Tenualosa ilisha. Classification (NCBI taxonomy): domain Eukaryota; kingdom Metazoa; phylum Chordata; class Actinopteri; order Clupeiformes; family Clupeidae; genus Tenualosa; species Tenualosa ilisha. The sequence continues at coordinate 8,773,915 of PYXC01000407.1, forward strand.
GCTCCCAGACGCCTTTCTGGGTTCCGCCGCAACAGCTGTGGGCAGAAAGATTCCCCAAATCAAGACACTGCGAGTGTAATGAATTTTAGTCTAGATCTAGAGATGAATTTCAGTTAGATTTAGTCTAAGTCTCAATCATGTTTAATTCTGAGAACAAAAGCTTTGAGAATCAGCTGACAGCTTGCATACCCTTCTCATGATGGAGATGGCTTCTGTGGAGAGGAACCGCGGGTAGCGAACTTCATCATTGACAATGCTGTCAAACACCTCCTCTTCATCATCACCAGGGAATGGTGACTGAGCGAGCCAACAGACACACACAACAGATGAGTCAACAGAAGTACTTGCCCTAATTGCTCAGTTGTGTTGTCTTAGTATGATGTGATCTTAGTATGATGTTGCTTCTTTTTACTGTGTATCTGTAGTGGCAATAGTAGTGTATGAAATTTCCATATTGTGATATTGTTTGTTTGTTTTTAGCCTCCTGCCCAGGGACCACAGATGCAAATCAGTTGTATCGCCAACTCTGGTACAGGATTTGTTTTGTACATGGTCCCTGTTAAACTAATAAACTAAACCAAACAGCCATCCGGTGGCCTATCAGCACTGTTTAAAAAGCTGTGCTACGTTCTCTACTAGTGCTACTAGTAAACGCCAACATTGGCACCTCACCTCTCCGACCAGCATCTCAAAGATGAGCACGCCCAGGCCCCACCAATCCACCGCCCGCGTGTACGACGTCTCTGTCAGCACTTCCGGAGCCAGGAACTCAGGCGTGCCACAGAACGTGCTGGTGCGGTCACGGAAGCCCATGCCTGTAAAGAAACCGGCCGAGTGAAACAGTCAGCCCTCAAAAGCCACACCAATGAATAACAGACATGGGTCTGTCATCTGAGTCATCAATGTTTGCTCAGTCGTATGTCATGTGTGGGAACTCTACAAATGACCTGTAGCCTACAGAGACAAGTGTTGTTCTCTAGAACCCATTATTTATTCTGGTACAGTATTTGGAAATGTCATTTTGAAATATTGAGATTTATTTGGAAACAATGGCTTGCAGCTCGATTAAGCTCATCATAGTTTTTTGGGTCACAAAACACAATGCATTACAAACTGCATCAAGGTTAAAAAAAAAAGTATTGTGTTTTGTTTTACAACATTTTGCCCCCTCACCTTCCTTGCACAAGCCAAAGTCAGCAATCTTCACATAGCCTTCAGTATCCAGCAAGAGGTTATCCAACTTTAGATCTCTAAAGAAGGACACACACAAGCAGTGTTACTGTCTGTCCATTATTTATATGAAAGCGATGATGAAGCTCTCTGTGACCAAAGGGGATCAAAGTTATTATGATTATTATTTATTATTTATGCATTTAGCAGACCCTTTTATCCAAAGCGACTTACATTTTGTCCACTATCAATTGTTCAGGGCCAGCCTCCCCTAGAGCAAATTATGGTTAAGTGCCTTGCTCAAGGGCACAACGGTGGCAGCTGGGATTCGAACCCACAACTTTTCAGGCTACTTGCACGCTAGCCAGGTTCCTTAACCACTACACTACCACTGCCCGCTACGTCCACAGGCGGTTCATCTTACCTGTAGACGATCTTATGATCATGAAGGAACTGCAACCCCAGGACCACACAAGCAGCATAGAAACTGAAGGGGAAGAAAAAGGCATATAAATGCACTGCTACATTTTTAAGATGCAATGTGATGCAAGGGCCAGATCTTTCAAAAAATCCAAAGGACATAAGCTGCCAGATCCCTTAGATATCCCTGAGATCCACTTGAGGAGTTAAGAAGTAACCTTTAACATGAACAAAAGAATAAACTTGTGTGTCCAGATGGATGAGTGACGAGTGAAAGACGGAAAAAAAAAAAAGTGGGAGGGAGCTTTGTTAGCATGGAGTCAGGTGTGACTTACACAGCGCGGGGCTCAGAGAAGACGTCGGCGTGGATGTGCATCATAAGGTCGCCTCCAGCAGCGTACTCCATGACAAAGCACACGTGCTCACGGGTCTGGAAGCAGGCGAACAAGTTGACCAGGAACGGGTGCCGCACGCTGTTCACCGTCTCAAAGATGCGCTTCTCGCACATAAGACTGAACACGGCATGGATGGGGGCGGGGGGAGGAAGAAAATACAGCATCACACTTACAGCAGAGGCTTTTGGAAGAGCAAAATCCAATGCTATTCAATCCCATCAATTTCAATTTAGGATACATTACTAACAAAATGCACTGAAGCATAAGTGTATCCACCAGTATTTGTCATACTGTGTTCACCAGTGCTTGATGTTGAGTTAAGTGACATAAAAAGGTATTTGCTTTCCTTGGTTTCTTTCTCTGAGTGCAAACCTTTTCATGCGTACAAGGATACAGACTACAGGGCAGATTTAAAATCTGATACAGCGCTTTCCCCTCTCTGCTCCGCCTACCTGTCAACCTCATCACGAGCCACGATGTCGCCTTTCTTCAGAGCTTTGATGGCAAACATTTCTCCAGTGCTCTTGTACTCTGCCAGTAAGACCTGGGCGAGTGCGAGAAGATACCGTAAGCTCTAAGCAACAGGTTCAAAACAAAGCAGGCATAACAAATGTGGTTCACAGCTGATGGGCTGTTACCTTCCCAAAGTGTCCGCGGCCAAGGACTGCCACACATTTGAAGTCATTGAGGCTGAACTGGAATTCCTCTTCCTCCCTAGAGACGGCAGAGAATGCACAACATAAGAGCATGAATATCTCTCCATATTTCCATACTCAGAAGAGGGATCAGATTTCAAAGACAGGCAGAAAGGGACCTACACTCCAAAATGAGAACCTTAATACTTTGCTATACATTTGAACTTAAGAATACCCTTTTGCCATAACCCTGCTTTATACCATGATTCTATATATAACCAGATAAACTACATTCAATTTGTTCTGTCAAGTGATTCTTTAAACATAACAGATATTATGTGTTGCTATGAACTACTTTGTGCTGCTCTGTGCTGTCAGCTACTAAATAGTCTCTTTTGAGTGGCGTGTCTGCGTACTTGATCTCTGCTTTGGGCTGGACGGCGGTGAGCTCTAGCTCGGGCTGTGGGGTCTGGTGCTCCACCAGACTGTCATGGCCTGGAGGCCCCACTACCATGCTGCTGCGACGGTCGTTCAAGAAGTCAAAGGTTGCCAGTGCATCCTGTGGGAGGGGGACGGCATGTCTCCGTTAGGGTGATCAGGGAGAAGCAGAATGACTAGATTACACGGAACTTAAATGGCCACATGGCCAACTTCATTACATTTCACTGTGAGGGAAGCTGACATTCACTTGTCAGATTCCAAAAAAGCACAAACAAAACAACGCACACAGTCATAAAATAATACAATAAAATAGTTAATTACATACAGTTCAGTATATTTGGTTACTCCACCATCTTACTGCTTTATTTCAAGGAGTTGAAGTAATGTCCTTTGACGGTGAAGTTTTCAAAACAACTAAATTAGCCATGCAATGCTAAACACAGATGTTAACTTGAGCTATGAGAAAACTGCCCAAGTACCTGCACTGCTTTTCCATCCTTAAGCTTGCTCTCGGTAAGCTCCTCAGGCATGTCCACAGCGATGGAGTGACGCTTGTGTAGAGGGGTGTCCTCTTTGTCAAAGTCAAGTTTGGTCACTGTAGTGTTGCTGGAGATGAATAAGGGAGATGGTTACTTCTGTGCTACTGAACGCCAACATCAGAAATGAATCCATGCAAGCGCCTTTATTTTCTTGCAAATAGAACGTCTGACAGAATTTGAGCCGTGTAAATCCAGACAGTTGTGCTATACCTATACATGTGTAATGCATGTACTATAGACATATGCATGTGCATATGCATGTAGACATGTATGTAAATACAGTATTTAAGAGATAATGTATTGTCCACAGGCCTTATTTTCTTACAATGATCGGCAGACAATACATTATCCTACTTTATATATGGCTACTTGACAAAACAATGACAAAAACTTCATAATAGTCTTTTAAATTTAATTTGTTCACGTTTTCGCTGATAAACAAATAGTTTGCAATGCAACTTGAACATTCTTTAAAGCACAGCTGATCTCGCATTTCCAGTTTAGTTTCGAAAAAAGTTCCACTGTGATTATTAAGTAAATGATCTCTACTCGCAAAATTAAATGAAGATGTAAAACTGAAGAAAAAAAACCTATTGCCATGTTGACAGTGGTCATTTTACTTTCACAGCAGTCATTATACAGAAATAACTCCAAATAAAACCACCAAAACATCCCGAGTTTGTAAACCCTTGCTTGATTGATGACATTAGGAACAGTTCTTGCATCTTTTCATTTGTTCTGTTATCTGCCTGTCTGTATCTAATTCCTGCAAAAGGTGTCTTTCTAAATGGAAGCAAAGTCTGAAGAACACATTCATGTGTTGTGTGAAAAGGAAATGAAGACATGAACACTACAAGATGCTTCCTTGGAAAACAAGAAAATATCCAAGTGATCCCAAACTTTTGAGCAGTAGTGCATGTATGCATGCATGCATGACTGTATGCATGTATGTACTAGTACCTGTGAGGTGAGGGCCCATGTGAGTGCCTGCTGAGGGTGGGGGAGTCTGTGGGGCCAGATGGGGTGCTCTCAGGCCCCAGCTCTGACAGCTCTGGCACCTGGGGGCTGTAGGAGTTGTTCACTGATGGGATGGCCCTCCTCACCAACCGACCCCATGTGGCGATATTGATGTTCATCTGTGGGGCGCGCAGGAACGTCTTTCCTAAACAGTGGAAGGAGAGAGAGGAAAACAGTGATGGGTTCATTGGTGAGTGTTTAGTGAAATTTTTGGAAAATTCCAGGCAGGAATGTTACATTTGTAGAATACCACAAAGGACACGACATGGCTCACCTTGCTGCTTGGAGAAGATTTTCTTTTGTCTTTGTAGCTTAGGTCTTCTCTCAATAACTGGGTTGAAAAAGGTAACCTGGCAACCAAGACAAAATGGAGGAAGCATTATAAGACCTCACACAACTCAAACACTGGTCTTCTCATGCTTAGATGCACTTCTGAAATAACTTAAAACACTTTGTCCTAAAAAAGGAAAGTTTGTCAGGACTGTCAGGAAAAGTGCAAAATTAAATTTGTACCACTGGCAAAAAAAACACAGTGAATGAGAACTTTCCATGTTATCATATATAGTGCCACCTCAAGCTTGAAGTTGAAAATGATGATAAATAGAGGATGAAAATTACAGCCACCCTGTGTTCTGATCTAGGGTCAGCCTAGAATGGATTACTCACCTCGGCAAACAGGGTACCCTGCGGCTCCAAGTACAGGCACATGCCATGGCGCTCGTTGTCCAGGAAGTCTTCAAGCCGCAAGAACTTGACGGCACAAAGGGAGCGCCAGTCACGCCAGTACACTGCGATCTCTAGCTCACGCGACTGCGGGCATAAACACACACACACACACACACACACACACACACACACACACACACACACACACACACACACACACACGCAGTTAGACAACCAGCATCAGTGACAGGGCATGCAATGATGCCTCTATTCAGAATTAATTTAAAATTAAAAAATGTTTACTGGTGTGACCAACCAGAGAGTAGTTTTCAATAGCCCATTTGTGTAGCATGCTATTGACTTTTAGACAAAAAAAAAAAAAAAAAACATGGTTTCATTTGCAAGTTTAAAGAATGCTGCTGAAGAATCTCCTAGCATACATTTCACATGACCGCTTAATGAAATCAAATTACTATTACCTCTCAAATGTGGTCCACTCTCTTTATCACATCTGACAGCAGAGAGCATAACCAAAACCTTAACCAGAAAAGCACTAAATTAAGGTCTTACCTATGCCAAGACCCAATACTCCCCTTTACTGCTATGTATGTTACAAACTTAGCAAAAACTAAATTAAACTTGTAAAGGCACCTCACGGGTTGGAGCCACTGCAAAATTTGACAGGGATTTCCTTGGCCAATGCAACACCTTTTCACAGAGTTTCAAGAAAACTGGGCAAGTCATGTGTATCGTGCTTACAAGTTAAACCAATCAACCAACCTCCTTGCCTTCTGAATGATGTGATTTGAAATGCCCATTTTACAAACTCGGTTAGTTAATCGTTTCCTGTAGCAACACTCTAGTGCCACCTCTCAACTTTCATTTGAACTTCCCTTAACTACATGTTTGTTCTGCCTCCTATGCCACCTCCTGGCATTCTTCTTGGTCAAGTGTTTTTGAACAACCATGTACCTGCATGGCAATATGCTTAGTTGCAGCTCAGGTTACATTAAAACTGCTCACTGGCCCAAAGGCCTTGTATTTGAACATAAGGGATATGTCAGTTTGGAGAACTCTCATTAACTGATAAAGTGAAACTATGGTTGGCTCAGACTGGCTGTCTGGTTTAGCTGAGACTGGGAGTCACTTGCGATGATCCTTGCCAAACAATGGCAAAATAAAAGTCAAAGCAATGCTAACAGTATGCAAAACACCACATGTAACTAAAGTGTCCCTGCTCTTGTCACAATGCCAGCAGATAAAACTAGCAGTCAAGTAACAGGTTAGCAGAGGTGCGGCCCTTGGGACCAAAATAACTGGATCTCTGTAATGAAGTAAGCTATGCTGCTAAACTTTGGCACTGAACACATGACAGCCTGGGAGAGGACCCGGAGACAGCCGTCCCAGACACTAGTCTCTCCTCGTTACACAACCTCACTTAGCTTAAGCGCTAACGCAAACACAGCCTAGCCACTGATAAGAGCTAATCAGGGTAAATAAATGTGTAAGAGCTCTCTCTCTCCCTCACACACACACACACACACACACACACACACACAGGCTGGAAGAAGATTTGGACACACATTCTGAGATAAACACATGCACACACACACTGGTGTGATGAGCTCATTCTGTTGAAACGACTTCAAGGCAAAATGACTGAGCTCATCCTTCACGTTTTTTCTCTTGTCCAAAAGCCAAGACTTCATCTGATCTCCATCTCCCCACCGCCCCACCGCCTCTCCAGAAGCGGACACCTTAATGGAAAATTACCGTGCAGATCCCCCGACCTCCCATGCTTTAAACCCCCCACTCCTGACTGCCTCCTCCTACTCCATATCACCAAAGCAGAAGTATTGGTGGGAGGTGGAGGACAGCGCCTATTCTTCTGACGCTCGGCTAGCTTCGCCTCAGGTCCACAGAGTTTCCTTTTACACTCCTGTCCTGCGCTCAGGTAACTAAAGCAGCCTGTCCCAACCCTGAGGATTTAAAACGGACTGTGAGGAGTGGTGGAGGGAGCTGTGGGGCTTGGGAGAACAAACAGATTAGGAGCAACGGCGGCAGCCTTTCTTTTTAAGTTGCCTTTAGAAGTGGGGGGAAGTGAGAGGGGCCAGCCAAAGCCTGGATTAACACTGCCAAAGTTAATTGTGGAGAAGGGCTTGCGGTTGCTCCACTGAATGTGTGTGTTGATGTGCGTGGTGTGAGCTTTTCATTGGGCAAAGGAACATAAGGGAAAGAGCAGCGTCAGAGTAAGTGTGTGTGTGTGTGTATTTTGCTAAACACTGAACAGCAGACAAGAGCGTTCAAGAGGGAGTGAGAGTGAGGAAGATAAAAGCACAACGGAGTCATCATGCTCGTGTGTGTGTGTGTGTGTGTGTGTGTGTGTGTGTGTGTGTGCACGCATGCATGTGTACACATACCCTGTCCAGGTCGAGGGTGAACTTTTGGTCCCAGGCCTGGTTACTGACAGGCTTCCAGCCGGTCTGGCCCACCACTGTGTTATCCAACTTAAGCACAGCACTGATCTCATCTGAGAGGGAAAAAGGGAGAGAGGGAGAGAGAGACTTTAGTTCAGTTTCCCCCACATCAATTCTGCTCTAGGCAATGGGTAGGATCAGTCTCTAAGAAAAGCTTGGACACACGCTGAGAGGATGCTAAAGCCCCATTCAGCTAGGTGCAACTCAAGCCTTACTATCGTCACCATTTTCCCCAAACCACAAAACCCCTCTCACGGCATACTCAGAAGAACAAGTCATTTCACAAACTGCAATCTATGTAAAACACATTCACAAAGTGTGATTAATACCATTCCATGACGTCACAGGCACCACGGATGTGAATTACTGAAAGAGAGAGAAAATACGGGATGGTCACTCAACTGCTCAGCTCGTCCGACTTGGAGAGGTTGCGACTGCTGCTGCCGCGGTTCTTGTTGCTCCGGCTCATGAAGGAGGAGCGGGCGTCGCTGGGGCTCCAGCCGGGTAACGTCATAGTGCCCCCCTTGGCACGGCCTGGGACAGTATCCAGCAGGTCTTGGCAGCCCATGAGCCTCACGTCCAAAGTACCTGTCATGCACACCCACACATAATTCAAATACTAAATTAATTGATTCTGATTTATTGTGTTGCCTTCGTCGTGCAGATACAGCACATAAACAACACCACAAACACTGGATCATGGGATAACAATTAAAAGAAAGTCCCCATTCCCTGCAATTCAAAAGGTGTATATAAAATAGCTAAGCTTACACTAATATGGCTATTCAAAAGTGTGTGTGTGTATGCGTGTACATAGGTGAGAGAAGCTAGTTTTTGTTGTGTGACAGTGTGTGTGTGTTTCATAGTACTGCTTCACAGGTGAAAGAAGGATGAGTGACAGCGTGTGCATGTGTGTGCATGCCCGCTGTCGGAGTGTCCGGAGTGACGCTGGCGTACCAGTGAGCGCGGCCGGCTTGGCGACCGTGCTGTACTGGGTGTGTGTGGAGATGATGCTCTGGCGCGGGCTCAGCGGCGGCGACACGGCCATGGCCAGCTCCTCCTTGACCTCGCTAATCTTGGGGTGGTTCTTGGGCAGCTCGCTCAGCCGCTGCTCCAGAGAATACTTCAGCAGGTCCAGCTTCTGACTGGAGTCATTTAGCACCGCCTGGGCCTGGACATAGAGACATACGGAAACAATGTAAGAGAAAAAAAAAAAAAAAAAAAAACATCAAAAAGAGAAACAAAAATGAAGAGATTTGTCAGACTCCTAATACCAAACACAAATCCATTTACTGATGCTCTTACACCTGCCATCAGCATCTTAACATTTAGGTCACACTTCATACTGGCTTCTTATAGGAAGGCAAAGTAATGGGTGACTATGCAGTCTAAGCTGCATCTAAATGCAGACTGTTACAGAGGCCTGCATGACAGACAAATAGACTTTCAGGTGTCAGGTGTTTGACAAATGCTTTTATCTCTTCGTGTATTGGTGTGCATGGAGCGGCGGTCAAAGGTCTAAAACTGCAGCCGCAGTAGCACTCTCCTCTGGCAGGTCACACCTGGATTTACTGATAGCCTTAGCAGCAGAGGCCAGAGCGCATGCACAAAAAAGCCTTGTCTTACTGTTGGGATTGCTCTGCAGGCATCCTCTGCAAGTTAGCATGTGCAAATGCAAGCGTACACATGCACCCACACACACACACACACACACACACACACACGCAGACACGCAGACACACAAGACACAGCCATTTGAAGTTCCCAAGTCATTCGCACAGTGCAGCCCTGCTCAAAAGAAAGAGCTGGCAGACTGCGGTGGACCTATGGGACACAGAGGGCTGCAGTATGCCGCACTCCCTCTAGAACATTCCGTGTAGGCGTGCGACGTCGACATGACCAACACGAGCCTCACTGTAACATTTCACACGGCGTTGCAACTAAAGTCTGCTGGTGGCTTTACAGCACAGCGGGCTACGGCCGGGAACCGGTTTTGTGACACACACACACACACACACACACACACACACACACACACGTGTGATATTCATCTTCATTATTCTACGGGTCAAAGGAAGACTGAGCAACTGTAAGGTCATAAAACAAAAATAAAACCCTGGGACGGTCACTGGGTTTAATGCAGTGTCTGCAAACACAAAGCTGGACATCATCTGGACACTGTAGGGTGCGTACATTTTTGGAAGCAGATCTGAGTTTCACAGCATGTGAACTAACTGCATATAAAGCCTGCAGTAAACATGACTCAGCTCATTTTTATCAGTCTGACTGCTGTATTTGCATCACAGATCCTACCCATTACACACCTGAGCAAAAGATGCACAACCGTGTCTGTCAAGGTGGCGCTTTAACGGACATCGATTCCTCATTGTTCCTTGAGTATTTCACCTCCTCTCTCTGTGATTTTGCCCTTTTCTGAACACGGAGAACTGAGGCCGCCTTTAAAGCTTTCTTCACATATTCCGCAATTTCCTTATTACCTTACGCCTTGCTGCCTGAGCAGGTTCGATTCTTTCAACGTTTGTCACACGGCATTTTGCGTCACCCATAAGTATTTTGAAACATGACCTCAAATCACCCCAAACACACCGACATTACATGGTTGCTCATTGCTTATGCGCTTGTAGTTGCGGCATGCATGAATGCTGTATGTGTCTATGTGACCTCTCGCTCACCTCAGAGTGTCCCTTCTTCTCTGCCACCTTGTCCAACAGCTTCATGACATTGCGGGCACCCTCGGCCAATGCCGACTCTATTCGAAAGTGATGACGCAACTCTTCCAGCCGCAGGTCCAGGGGACTGATGATGGGCTTGGTGCCAGGCACTACACAAAGGTCACGTGACACATGTTATGAACTCACATCAACACACAAGTACTCGCAGCAGTATGTTTATATGCTCAGTGGGAAAACCCAATAATAATCACACATACAGAAGAAAGGGCATGTTAAAAGCATGCTTGTGCTTGCTTAAGAGCATGTTTATCCTGAGAGCATGTATTAAAATGTATGGATTCCTCTGTCGCTTCAATCCTTAAAATGTTACATTGGAGGACGTAACTACTGGCTGACAAGCCGTGTCAAATATCCAACATGAAATATAAAATCAAGCTGGGCATGGTGTGTGTGTGTAAAGGCCTGAGGGGTCATGTGAAATGTGTCAGTTTCGTGTGTGGTCAGTGCCCATGGGAAAGCATATAGTGTACATGTGTGCATGAAAATGAACAGAAAAAATAGCCGTGTATTGATAAGGTGATTTAAATAGTAAGATACACCAAAAGATGACCGGATTTAGAATGATGCCTTGTTAGTAAATTCAAGCCACAATGAACTTTTTAGGTAAGAGGAGTATGGTGACACAAAAGTCATGACATGGGGATGTTGTGTTTGGTCTATTGATCATAGAGCAGGGATCAAGGATCAGTTAGAGTACAGTGCATGGAAATACTTTGAGAGACTGTTATGGTGTCATGTGCCACAGATAAAATGCAGGTTAAAAGCGCACTTTATCAAGACAATGGTAGGAATGAAAGACATCCTCACACTATGATAACAGGGCCACTATGGGTCCTTGTCCTAAAATTATACTAAGGCTTTCATGAAGTACCATGGAGTTATCTGATGCGTTATTCTGACCTGAATTTTCTCTCACTTCTCCCAACATACAAAAGCATTGAGGTAATGGAGAACCAGTTTAAACCCCTGACCTCTACTTCATTACAAACGCTGTTTCGGAGGCAAAATGCAAAAATATTCAAAGGAGCTGTGGAATGCAGATTTCTCATTCTTGTCTGAAATACCTGTTTATAAGTGTGAGAAGTTTGGGTTGATCTAACGCAAAGCAGGTGCACAATAATCAAACGTGACATATCTTGGACGTGTCCTTCAGTTTACACAGCAAATGTAGACTTTGAAGAGTTTGCTATTTTTTAACAGATCACTCTTCATTTCTTTGTTTACTATAAAAAGAGGCAACGATAACATTGGAGACATGGAAATATTTTTAACAGCTTTTATTTTCATTTGATTCACTTTTTGTTGCATCAAACAGCTGTATCAAACAAGCTAATGCTAATTGATAAGACCCGTTCAGTTAGCATTCACTGCCATTTCCTTGTTCAAATTTCCTTTTTCATCCTACCGACAGCACTTGGTGACCTCGAACAACAGGGCTATGAGTAGCTTAATTCCAATTATCCCTTCAGGTCAGTAAACTGATTTTACTCCTGTTCATGTGTGTTTAGACAAGGCCAACAGTCCAGTTGAAAGGCTCAGTCAAGTTACAACCAAAGTATGAGTAAACTATGCTTGTAAATGTTGCCTACAGACACATTTTTGCCTTTAGACTTGCATATTCTGTTTCAAGTATAGGTTTTAAATACCACTGCAATTAAGATAAATAGCAGTTGAATAAATGCATATAATAAGCAATTACTCCAAAGAAGCCTCAGTTCATAGTTTACTGTGTGAAGCGTTACATACATAACACATTCTACTCAGCTGGAAGACAAACTGGACCTGCAGTGACTGACCTTGAGCTGTAACAACCCAATGTAAGCATACCAGTCACCGTCATGACTACTGCACTAGAATCTTACAGATGCAGGGTCTACTCCTTAACTGTTACTGCCAAAAGAAATGTTTGGCTGCATCAAGCATTGTTTTCTGCCATGTCATACATAATTAAGTATTGTCAATATGGTGATGAGATATTGGTTTTGTTGTAATTAAATCACTGGCAAATGTAATAAGTTATTGTGAAAGGTTTTAGGTCACTGTTTCAAGAACACACAAATTTCCAGGAAAAAAACTAAACAATACAAACAAACAAACATTGGACTATTGTGTGAATTATGAAAAACAAATCATTCTGACAGTCCCAACACTGGCATGGTGATCAGTGATTCTTATGACTAAAGCATCAGAGTGTAGTTCTTTTACATATTTCAGCAACGCTCTACATCTCTAACAATGTTAGAGCAGGAATATCCCAAATGAGGTAAGAGGGCTGATACATACCATCATTATTCTCAAAGCCCATTTCACTGGCCTGGGTGGCTTTGAGGATCTGCATCCGAATGAACTCCATCTTCGTCTTGCTGTCCTGGAGCATCTGCTGGGCTGCAGCTAAGAGTTTGCGATCCTAAAAATAAAAATGAAACAGTTTATCAGCACTTCCCACTTCTCACACTTTAACACACACTTTCATTGAGCCAATTATGCAACAAATAATAACGTCTATGTCCATGAACTACTGTTGATTTCAGGCAGGATTCAAATTCAACTTTTTACACACTGTGTACATTTTGAAAAGCCAAAAATGCAACTAAATTGGCAAACTTCAACATGAGAGCTCAAAAAGTTATAATCAAGAAGAAATAATCAAGGGGTTAAATTTTATACTCAAAACACCACTGTCTATTAACTGCAGGGATAGAAATGACTGCTGTTCATGACCATGATGCCTAATACATTAACCCCAACAAAACAGCTTTGAGAGGTAGTCGTGACAAAACAATGGCAATGCATTTTGGCTGGCAAAGCATTTCGATGTTGTCCCACGGTCCAGGGATGGGAAAGACACTGAAAATTAGTCACTTCTCTCCTATTCACAAGTGTACTGAAATACCCGTTTCTGGGAACCAACCCATGACTAAGGTCAACATTCCAAGCCGGGCACAGCATTGGCGAACAATGCCATTGAGCACTTATGGAATTTAGTGCCAATAGTGCCCGATTTCATGTCCGGCCCAATCCTCAAATCTCTGTTTTGACTGGGAGCTCAGGGGATTGGTCACACAGACCGGTGCGGAGTGTTATTTTTATTTATTTTTCTTTTTTGAGGGGGGGTGGACAAGCAAATGGGTCCTTTTCCTGAGCCCTGCGCTTTCGTCTGCTGACGCCAGCTGGGAGGCACTTCCTGCAGGACGTGCTGCAGGAACTCTCTGAGCATGTGACTGGCCTAACCTAGAATAGCCCAGGCAGCAAAGCAGTGTGTGTGTGTGTGTGTGTGTGTGTGTGTGTGTGTGTGTGTGTGTGTGTGTGTGTGTGAGAGAGAGAGAGAGAGAGAGAGAGAGAGTGTGTGTATGTGAGTGTATGAGTGTGTATGTGTGTGTGAGAGAGAGAGAGAGAGAGAGAGAAAGAGAGAAACAGCCCCCATGCACTCATACCAGCAGCCTCCATTCAGAAACCCAAAACCGCAGGGCTATAATGACGAGGAGCCATGAAGGAGAGATACTTTTGATGAGTGAGAGATGTGTTGTCAACAGCGCCGGAGCGCAACTGTGACTGAAAACGGCCACGGGTCACTTAGCTCCTGTCGGAGTCAGGTAGAAGAGGGCTTCCTGTTGCCTCAGCCCTCTTCCTGGAGCTGGAGAGCCACGCATGACAGACATTCCAGACTTATATCACTTCCTCAAAAAATGACGCTCTGTTGATAGCGGGGCGAGACGTAGAGGAAAAAGCCCCCTGCATACCAAGAGCAGAAAAACAAAAGTGAGCTCATTTAAAGAAGATATGAGACGACAAAACAAAATAGCGTGATGGGCCCGCTTGGCAACCTACTGACCGACATTTCCTCATGTCATAGGCAGCTAATCTGGCTTCTCTAACCCCGATCCCCAATCCTAATCCTTCATAAAGGATCCTCTGACTGATCTGGTCCAATATCCGAGCCTGAGTCTGATCACTGCTTGGTTCAGGGGACACTGGCATCCCCTCTAATCCCTGGTCATGCCTTGATAGCAACTCGGCTGGAGAGGCTCTGGGTCTTTAGTGGAGAGGGGGAAAGAGAGAGAGACAGACAGAGAAAGGAGAGGGAGAGGGAGAGGAGAGAGGAGAGAGGAGAGAGAGAGAAAGAGAAGAGAGAGAGAGAGGGAGAGAGAGAGAGAAAGAAAGAGAGAGAGAGAGAGAGAGAGGGAGGGAGAGAGAGAAGCCGGAGGAAAAAAACGAGTGTAAACAGATTTAACTGATCACCTGTCCTCTTCCACTTCCTCCGTCCTGAGTTCAAGCTGAGAGGCTAATTTTAGACCACTGTCTGGGCCTGTAGGCTCACTCTTGTTGCCTTTTCTCCATCTCTCTCTCTCTGTCTCTCTCTCTCTCTGAGCTTTGTTGCAGTCAGAGGGGGTGGGGGCTGCTGTCGCCATTACAGGAAGCAACAGGGTCAAGGCTGTGTTTTACTCTGGGAAAATTCTTTACATTTTATTTTCCTTGTCTCATAGTAGCCTCCTTTTACAGGACTAAAGCAAGTCAACCACGTTTAGTAAACAACATGTAGAACAACAACAACAAGAAAAACAACACAATCCTTGCCCACTAAAGATACGAATGGGGAGCGACTCACGATCCTCTTGCTGCTGACAAAGGTAAAAGTGTGGAGGACACACTGGCTGTTGTTAACTCATCTCAAATTGCATTTGCAGACACCATGGAGCACAACAGGCTAAATGAGCTTCAGAATCCCAGGAGACAGTTTCAGCGCAGTCTTCCTGGCTCACGCCGATGACTTGCTGTCTTCTCAACATATCCAGGTTCCCTCCACCGCCTTCCCAAAGTTTATTGGATATTTTCTCAACCATCTGTTTCCATTTCTTTGGGATGGACCTTAAACAATCTCCCTTTCACTTCAAAGGGCTCATCTTCCCACAGACAGCTCCCGAGTTGGACTGAATTCTTCACATTTAAGGTTGCTATTTTAGATAGGAGTCTCTCTCTTTTTTCTCTTCTAGTGTCTGCCTCGTGTGTTTACAATTCGGCACTCAGAATGGTTTTCAAGTGCTGTTATTCCTTTTTTCCCCTGTAACGGCATTTTGCTCCATGTAAATCACACTGTCTCTGCGGACCATCATGGCCCTTTACCACTCATAACAGACATAAATACAGACGCAAACATGTGCAAACACACATACACACAATATATGGCTCAAATCCACAGGCTGTCTCAGAGACACAGATAAACAAGTTAACACACACATATATAAGTAAAGCGAACACACACACACACACACACACACACACACACACACACACACGAGATACACAAAACCAGGCGGTCTACCTTTGAGGAGCCGTTGGAATACATCTGGATCATATTCTCAGCCCCCTGTTTGACTTTGAGCTCAATGTCATTCTGCCTCTTCAGGGCAGCCAGGCGGCTACTGTTGGTGCAGGTCCGGGCCTCACTGCTCGGGGTGTCAGGAGTCATAGGGCATTCAGATACTACAAGGAAAAAACACAAGAGCTCGATCAGGTGTCAGAAAAAAAAAAAAAAAAAAAAAAAAAACACACACAATTTTCAATATTAGAAGCAGTAGTGCTACCATTGATGCAGCCCTTGCTACCTTGCTACTCACACAGAAATAGCTAATGATGACGTACATCAAATTGGAATGGCGATGGCAAAGCCCTTGAAAATGAGGACAAAAGGAATGAATACTCTTCAGTTGTGTAAAGAAAATAAAACTCAAACTGCCACAAATGCAGAGTGATTCACAGATTGTTTACTTGACTTACTTTATCAAATCAGGCTTTGTTTGACGCTACATGTTTAGAGGCAGTGACAAGGTCATTATACAGAGGCCTAATCAAAACCAGAGACAGCAAATGCAAGAAACCAATACAGATAGAAATATGTAAACGAGAGATGGGGACACACATTATAACCATCAACAGTGCTAAAGAAAACCCCAGGCATTATGAGATGAGCTGTCTTCTTACTAACTCCAAACAGAACTCCCCCCCCCTACTCTCTGTGTGTGTGTGCGCGTGCTCACGAGTATGAGAGAGAGACAGAGAGACACAGAGACAGAGACAGAGGAGAATAGCTGCTGCTCTTCACCAATAAAAAAGGCCAAAAGCATTTCACAATAAATCTGTGAAAACACCAAACCACAGGGCCATTAAACGGTTAAACCCAAGGATTCTCTGTACAGCACTCCACTTCCAATGAATACCTCCTGGGCCTCTGCAGATAGGAGAGGACTTTCCTCAGGGCGACACCTCCATTGTTGTTTGAGGAAGAAAAAGAGATTGCGCAACAAAAACACAATACGTGACAGCTTTAATAAGGTGGTGTTCAACAGCAGTGTTTGTGTGTGTGTGTGTGTGTGTGTGTGTGTGTGTGTGTGTGTGTGTGGGGGAGGGGGGGGGGGGGGTGAACGTGTGCAGGCAGGACTTGCGCGTGCAGCTTTCAGGCGACAGCTAAGGCCAGTTTGTGAAAGGCCCTCTCTGTGAACCGAGAACCCGCCCCGACCAGGGTGGAAAGAGACGCGCGAGGGCTGGGTAAACAGCGACAGCTTCACGCCAACAAACATCACTGTGCCTTTGCTCGACGCACACGCACGACGACGACAATAACAACAACAGCAACACAAGAATACACATGCAAACTAGCACAGCGCAGTACAGTACAAGAGAGCAGGCAGGAGGAGCCACGGGCCATGGATCATTTGGAGCCCCAGACAGGGGGGAGGATCAGATACATGACGTGACATGAGGGTACATGACCACTGAGCCAAAATGTATCACCTTGCAGCAGGACTTATGGCACATGAGGCTTAAAACAACAACAACAACTATGTACTAGTAGTAGTAGCAACAGCTAATATGTCTGCCTTCCGGGGCAGCACAGTGATGATGCAATGGGAGAAAATACACACCACGCCCACATAGTTATGACATACTATAAAAACAAGCCCTGATATAATTCACAACAATACCCACAGCATAATCACAGTAACTGTTTTTTATTAACAGCAGAGCAGCAAAGCTGAAGTCTGACAATGCACTGATAATTGCTCTATGAAGTCAATGGGAGAGAAAGAGTCCATTAACTCGCTGTGGTGAGCTGCAGTGAACTTGACGCAGAGATGGACCGAAAGTATTGAAGTCATAAATCAGTGAGTGAGTGCGGAGACACGCGAGGGACAGAGTGTCTTCTGGGAGAAGGAGAGAGCAGGAGAGGAGAGGAGAGGGAGTTCATATAGGTGCTCTCCCTCTCGACCCTCTCGGGGCTTCCAGCGCACCTTCAGTCAGCAGCCTGTTCCGCAGGGTCTGCAGTACTGAGGCATGAGATCATCTCCTCGTGTCAGGACAGGAACACCAGCACCACCAAACACACACACACATACACACACAAACACAGACAGATCTACAGACACGTTTACACACCATGTCACACGGGCAATGAATCATTCATTACCCACAACCACAAAGAAACACACACACACACACACACACACACACACACACACACACACACACACACACACACACACACACACACACACACACACACACACACACACACACACACACACACACACACACACACACACACACACACACACACACACACACAAAGAGGGACCAGACCTCAATTAGGTACCCCAGTTAAACTTAAACACGTCAGTGTCCTACTGCGCAGTTTCATATTGACAGGAAAATGGGAGTCTCCCTTCTTTCCTTTTTCGGTAACTCCCACACAGCAAACCCTCAAGACCATGGGGCGATGCAATGGAATTAATGATCAAGACACCATAACAATCGCATAAAAGCACAACAACGAAAAAGGAACACACACGCAGCAGTTTTGGCATCTGTTCTGGCACCTTGACTGCCGTCACCAGTGCCCATGTTTGGACCCTTTCCTTTCTTCCTTTCACACACTTAGCCGCAATCACCGTCGGGAGATCAGACTCCGATTTAGTGAACTATAAATGGAGCGGGACCCATCTTCGTTATCTCCGTAAGACCTCCCTGAAAATCTAAACACTTCAGACCTTCTTCCTGTAATCTTGGGCGAAGATTAAAAAAAAAAGGACAACATAAATGCAGGGCAAAGAAGATGGAGCCTACAGTTTATGGCACAGGGGAAGGTTATATACAGTTCGCCCTGACTGTTTTCTTACGTGAAGATGGGAGCACCAGGCCAAGCCATCATTACGCCCGTTAATAATCCGTTTTCAGCAAGAGGGAACTGACAGCTTGTGATTTAGCTGGAGGTTGTAAAATGAAAGGCAGTCGGTGGACAAAAACGACAAACAACGGAGCCTAGAATGTGTAGCGTGTCAGGGTCAGAGAAGCAAAAATAGAAAAACTTTTTACCAGTTGTTTTCAGTTTTTTGTGTTTTTTAGCAGTGTGGGGCACTGTTTGTAGAACATATGAAAACTCTATGTAAATTAAGTCTGTGCCATCATTCACAAGGACAGTATTCATTAAAAAAACTTCAAAACAAGTGAAACTCATGAAAACTTAAATTTGGGCCAACGACTCCCGAGTGGCTTTGCATTGATGCTGCCACTTCACACTTGCCCTTGGGGTGTGCGCTTGGGAAGAACTCAGCCCGATGAGTAGGCTTTGTCTGGTTTTATATCTGCCGGCTTGTTGGGAGAACTAAGTGCTACAAGTTCCCAATTAAGCGTATGCTGTTCAAAGGGCAGGTGTGTCATAAAGTGGCCCTAATAAGTCGCCTGTGGTGGCAAGAGAGATTAACTACATGCAGACTACACCCACGGAAAGGCAGCCTGTCAGACTACTACCTTTGAGAGCGAGTGTGCACGTGTGAGTGTGAGTGTGTGTGTGTGTTCTTTTGGCTGCAAAAGCCTCAAGTTAAGCCAAAAGCCTTAACCAACCAAACAGGTTTCAAGTTTCTCATTAATTTAAGGCATTACGTTTTGAGAAAACAGAATTGAGCATTTTTTCAGAAGAGAAACTGAAAGGAGAAACTGCGAGATGGTGTCACAGAGGCCAGTGAAGTGAGTCAGGTGCAAACAGGTTTTCATGACAGGTCACACACACACACACACCACACACACACACACACGGGGGGCAGTAAAGGAGGGAGGGGCGGCTATGTTCACATCAGTGCTATCGCTTCCTCATCAGCGCTCCAGTCGTGTTGGCCTGACACGCACAGCTGATGTCCAAAGGCAGGATTTATCCTCGGTGCCAGCCAGGCCTTGTGACTGCGAGACATCTCCTTAGCGAGCCAAAAACCTCAATTCTTCTTGTCCCCCAACTCCCCCCTCTCTCTCTCTCTCTTTCTCCCCCCCTCCTTTCTCTGGCCCTCACTCGCTATCCGTCTCCATCTCCCTCTCTCCCTCTTTCTTTGGCTCTCTCTCGTTTTTTTTTTTTTCCCTCTTGCCCCAAGTTCTAACTCTAACTCTCACCTCTCTTCTCTTCCTCCTGGCTTGACCCTCCCCCTCCTCTCCTCTTGGTAAACAGCCTGCTGGAGACAGGAGTGGTGCGCTCCTGCTTTTGTGCAGCCAATTACAGAGCACTATGACTGCAACCATTGCTGGGAAACCCAGACATATGTGCATGTAATCACACACACACACACACACACACACACACACACACACACCCACACCAGTTCAACACATGAACCTGACCCCTCACACCACCTGTGCAAGTTCACACTTCAACAGTCACCTACACCATTTACAGCCATTTACACCAATTCAACAGATAAATCAATTTGTAAAGATTTACAGAGGGTGTCCAAAGCAAGCACAGAAACACACAAACACATAGGGGTGGATAATAACACTCTGGCACTGATTGCAACTCCCAGAGGGATCCTCCTCATTCACGCCCTCATTACGTCTAGCAGACACAGCACTCTCCCCCACCCATAGTCAGCTCTCCCTTAATGGCTCCCAAGCACACTCAGGGAGCCTGCCTCTCCCTCTCCCTCTCTCTTTTTCTTTTGCTCCTTCTCTCTCTCTGTCTGTGTCTGTCTGTCTGTCCATTTCTCTCTGTCTCTCCGTCTTGCTCGCTCACTCGCTCTTATTCTCTGTCTCTTATGCTCTTTCTATTTCTCTATCGCAGTTGTTCAACAACAGCTCCAGCCCTTTCCCTGTCGAGACTCATTCAGTGGCTTCCTGGCCGTTGGCCTAATGACATCAGTCTCTCCTCTCCTCCGACCAGTTTATAGTAGTTATACTCAGGGTCAGGAGCTATGCCATAGCCATTCATCACAACGACTGGAAGGTGATTGCAATCGCAGTGCAATTTACACTGTTAGTGACATAACCATAACGTGATCCAAGTGGAAAAGAACTGTCTGGTTATGGTGCCTTTAAAACTCCTTTTGGCCCGTGTAAAATCTTTTAAAACAAATGAGTCAACCAGACCCATGTTTCTGTACACCTGGCACTACCGCTCAATATCACGCAAGGAAAGAGGTGATGAAGCAACTTTACGTTCAACCTCTGTGTCTTACATTCATCTTTTCCCTTGTCCATTCAAACCAAGCTTGGCCAAAGCTCACTGTGTATGTATTTATGACAAATTTCTACTAAGTGAGATATTTCAGATTTCATACCTCACAATATATATCCAGATATGTATATGACAGAGATTTGTGGACAGTTTGTGCAGAACTACAGCAGAACAGTTTTAGTTATGATTAGAACCTGCAATTTGAACACTATAACAGACCGAACCATTAACGGTCACAGCCCCAAGGCCTTACCTAGAAGTTCCTCGGGGTCCTTCACCACGATGTGGGCATTGAGCTCCTGCAGCTCTTGGTGGAGCTCCTCCACTTTCTTGCTGGACTTCTTCAGCATGTTGTCCACATAGGCCAAGCTCTTCTTGTCAGTGGTCACCTTGCGCAGGTTCTCGGCGCCCTCCTTGATCTTCAGCTCCTTTCGAATCTCGCGCTTGATCTGGTCCTTGATCTCATCCAGCTTCTGCTGCACCATGGTGTCAGACAGGTCCAGATTGTGGCCCAGGCCGAGGCGCTCGGACACTTGGTGACCCAGTGTGTCCCCCTGCAGATGTTAAAAACAATAGCACAGGTACGTAAATTAAAGAGCTACAATCCAAAAACAAGAAACTAGTGATTTAGTGGTCATTCATTGTCTACATTACGTGCCTAATTTTCACAAAGAGGTCTGTGAACGGTCGGAAAAAAAAATAATCAGCAACTGTGGCACGATCAAATATTGTGCAATGATCCAGAACAATGTATATGGCTCCAAATCTCCAAACCTGAGTATTCAGTTAGAACTGTGAATGAGGTAATGTGTTTTCATATGTGAAATGAAAGGTTATATTTGAGATTTTTTCCCACATGCAATCACATTAAAATCGCATTACACTGTCAAGAGAGCCAAATGATGAACAAAAGAACCAGTCTATAAGCGGACCTGAAAATTAACCTTCAGTGCTAACAGATCCTTGGCGAGGTTCATTTCAATTGTGCTTTTGAAGTAAGGGAAACAGGACAAAGTGGCAGCAAAAATTTTGTTCAAAGGAAAACGTCAATCACTAAACACTAAAATCAGTCACAAATGTTTTGCGGACATAGCGAAACAAATTCCCCTTCCAACAGTAGTTCTGTAAGATCTCATGAGCTGGCAACATGGCTGCCAGTTCCTGCAGGTCTTTGGACCCCTTTAGACGTTCTTGACGGCTCTGCCCTTGACACGGCAGCCTTGCGTGCGTCTGGAGCAGTGGAGCCATTATGTAATGGCATAAAGCTGGCCAGCTAATCTGTGTGCTGGGAAGGCACAAGGCACAGGGGGGCCTCTGTCAGTGTGACAGTCAGCTCCAGGCCAAGCGCACAAACACACCGACAGACCTTAACAAAAGCCAGCAGTGACCAGACAATGCCAAGGAATGCTGCCCCCTTCCACACGTCACGGTCAAAAAGCGAACACACCCACCCACACACACACACAGACACACACACACACACACACACACACACACACACACACACATAGGTAAGGTGTGCGTCCCCATACACAGAGAGTTTTGTTTGGCGATACCCACCCAGTGACATCTGGGACCTGAGGGGCAACCAGCTCAGTCCCACAAAGACATTTTAAGTACTTTTATTTGAAGATTTGTATGAAACACTTGAATGTTCAGGAGAGTTGATAAAGCGCATCCTAGCTAAAAGCTAGGGGTTTGTGTCGGTGCATTCGCGGGTCTGTAACCTCTCTCCTCTTCAGCTCCTGCCACTGTAGAGTTCGCACAAACATGCAGTTTCCTTGAACTGAGAGTGCACGGCCCACCTCCACCAACACACAGAGAGCCCCCTTTAAACAGCCAACTCTGTGCTTGATTTACAAGCAGACGGCAAACACTCCACTTGGCATCCACTGCCTCTGCTATCAATAGGGTGGGGCACAGACAGGCTTCTGACTACAGGCGTAAAACACTAACTAGAAAACTCAACCCCGCACGACCACAAGCACACTCAAAATAACTGGCAAATTTGCTATGTGTTCAAAAATAATAGGTGTTCAAGACAGGCATGCCAAGAGTAGCATTTCAGACGTTCTGAATGTTGCAGTTATGCATAAGATAGAGGGGCGGGGGGGGGGGATACGAAGTTGGAAACCGTTCCATAAAGATTCTATACGCGTTCCAAATGTGGCCGGAGTCCTGGAACATACAACAGCATACAATAGTGGACTTCCACTTCCAAGATCAAACTATTTTAAAACATAAACAATGGACCCAGGGCAGCTCAGCAGAGCATGAACACAAAGGCGTATACGTCAGATTGCTTACCAACACATCCACCATCCCAGCTGCACAAACAGAGTCACGCATTTTTCGCTTGCTTTTTTATCCAGACCTTCCTTGAAACCGTCAACCGTCTCCTTGGCTTCCGCAATTAAAAAAAAAAAAAAAAAAAAAAAAAAATTGAATCGACAGTGAGTCCCAGATCAGTGAATCCCAGATCAAGAGGGAAGACTTGTGAATCGGTCGCGCTTGGCTTTCCTAACTGGCTGTTCCTTGGACACCAGAACAACCACATAACAGTTTAGAGAGCACAAATCCTCCTAAGCCTCTGTTCTGGCCCTTGGCCTGGTTAAGGACATCAGTGACGAGAGCAGCTGGCAGGTTAATGCTACTCTTAAAATAATACCAGCCATACAACTCCGATGTGTGGCAGCGCCTGGCTTCTATCTCCTTACTTGACGTAAACAAATGTGTCTTTTGGCACAAAATCCCACCTGATAAGTGACTCTCCTGTTCAGCGAGGGTTCTGGCAACTGAGTGCGGTGGAGAAGATTTCAGACTAGAATCCATAAGTGCAGGGAATTTTCTTTGAATATATCCAAATTTGAATATATGGAATGTTTCCCCCACACACGCTGCTATCTCTCTTGGTAAAAAATACCCACCACCCTCTTAGCAATCCTTTGCCCTGCAGTTGCTGTGCTATTACAGTCATAACAGCTGCATTAAAGAAACGGTGCACATTTGTGACCTCATGCGCATACTGGGTGAGCCTGTGTGTGTGTGTGTGTGTGTGTGTGTGTGTGTGTGTGTGTGTGTGTGTGTGTGTGTGTGTGTGTGTGTGGACGTCAGGCTCTCCAGGGTGTCTTAAGCTCTCTCCAGTCTCATGCCTTTCTTGTGTCAGGAAGAGACAGTGTACTATATTGTGAACATAAACACACAGGGGAGGAGGGAAGACACATGGAACACCTCTACACACAGTTTGAAGGCACAGTCTTCTAAGTAGATGCCTAGAGAACATCTCTCTATATGTTCTATAGATGTATGTATATGCATTTGTATGACCTATTCCAAATTTTCCACACAGTTTAGTTTATTTTGGCAAATGGGAAACATCCATATGCAGAGGCATCTAATTGTACAGCCGATTACACAGACACAAAACATGGACTTGCAGTCCTGCGGAAGTTTGCCAGAAACTTGAATGTAACTTTCATCACTTTCAACCCCACTGAAAATAATTTGCATTTTACTTCCTTCTTCCATAACGTCACACTTGCCCTAAGGCGCTTTTGAGTTCACAGGTCCTGACAGAAAAGAAGAAGAAGAAAAAAAAAACAAAAAAAAAACACAATGCCAACAAATACGACCGACAACACAGAAACTTAAATAAACTACAGCAGAGCAGCAGTAAGCTGGGGCTCTCAACAACACTGAGACAACCATGACTCACACTGTAGAGAGGCGAGCCGAGCTCAGCTCTGTGTGTGTGTGTGCGTGCGTGTGTGTGTGGAGGGGGGTAGGGGACTTGGTGGTGTTAGCCAGGGCTTCCCTCCCAATCCAAAAACCCCAAAAGTCCTGTCGACTCCACCCAGCGCCGCAGCCTGGCCAGTGCGCAGATCCAGGAGCCGAGTGGAGCGGACAGAGCAGAGATTGCATAACCAGCTAATTCCCACACAAGGGATAACAGGTGGCCACGTCCTCGAACTATAAAGCCCATGTCCTGCCAGAGCATGGCCACGTTCAAGAGTGGACGTTCACCTTGGTCTAAAGAGCTCCAGTGGCAAAGTCAATGTGACACGGTGACGGATACCTGTGGTGATGGACAATCAGTCACATGGCTAGTGCAGAAGACATTGCATTGTAGGATAATCCTACACAGTAAATGCCATGTAGTTTACATGTGTATTTGGGGAAATTGTGCCGGAGTTTATTACTCTGAACTGATTTTGGCACCTCCGATGGTATAATAAACGTCAGATAAACGCACCTGTTGTTATCCCTGGCCACCTAGGCTTTTTACCGTAGTGTTTTGTGACTAAGACGGGCTCTTCCAGCAGAGTCACAAAATCTATTACCAAACAACCATCAGCTTTCCATCAATGCCAACTGTGTTGTCGCTGTTGCCGCTTGGCAAAGTCAGTTGTTTTTTTGGATAGGCTACTCGCTGCTTTTAGACACAAACCTCGCTGCTGCTGTAGGCAGCTGTTTCTGTTTCGTGACGACCCTGAACACTTAGTGAACTGAAACACAGTACACATGAGCTAATTACAGCAAGAGCACAGCATGAATGAACTCAAGGGGTTTAAGCTCTACACACTCTTTACGACTTAAAGGTTCATCCAATCAAAAAGGCCAACATATTTCTGGCACTCTTCCCTGCAAAAAAAGAAAGCTTTTCCAACATACAGATAGAAGTATTGCCCTGATTTGCATTGCATGCAGTATAAACAAAGTAGGCCCCTCCTGCCCCAAGACGAGCATTTGATCAGAGTGTGTGTGTGTGTGCGCACACGCGCAGTGATGTCCTTATGGATGCGTTTCACTAGCATGGGATTAAAAGGGTTACATCAGGCATCTGGGGACAATCATCTCCCTGTTGGGATCACTACGTCACTGAACCATAGTAGTCCATAAAAAGATGCCGTCTCGTAGTTCTCAAAAATAGGTTCACGTTAAGGGAGTGACCTGTTGATCAGCTTCCACTGCCACATGACCAGCTGGGGGTTCTCTCCAGCTGTCTGGAAAAGAGATTTGTTTTTTTCTCTATGGGATTATAGGGGAATGCAGATAAGAATCACCACAAAAGGAAGTGTCAGGCAGAAGTAAGCCTCCTCTAGTGGAAATCATACGTGGTGAATTGCATTCATGTTTTCAAAGTTCTTTTAGCTAACGTGCATTACACATTCAGCCGCTTCGTGAAACTCCACAACAAATTCAGCAAAAACAGCCAGACTGCAGACATAGTGGACATACACCTTCTCAGTTCCCACGTCAGCAACTGGCCAGGGTAACAAGCCATTTCCTTGTCCTTGAACTTCCAACTTCCCAGCCAAAATCATTCTACACCCGCCTGCTTCCCACCCTGAGGGCCTGGCCATCTTAAGTCAATGAACCGCGCTCTTTAGGTAACCCAGGTGATTCCTGCCACAGATAAAGGACCACTACAGAGCAGAGCATCAGAGGTCAGAAAGCATACCTTCACTGTGTGAATACGTCTGTTCAGAGTATCAGCTATCCTGCTGGGCTCTGGAATATACCCAACATGGCAATGCAATTAGAGTGATGGGGGTGGGGAGGTGGGGTAAGCCACTCCTACACTGCAATTACTGCCCACTGGTCAATGAGATGACACAAGCTTTTAAATTCATTGCTGTACAGAGCCATTTCATGTACTTTGCTAATGACCGGTTCTGCTGCTATTTTGGATGGAGTTAACCAGTTGCTAAAAGGAGGGGAAGCCTTTTTGTGCATCAAAAAGTGCTCCCCTGCACCAACTGTTTGATCTACACCATAAACCAAACACAAAATACCAGAAAGGAGTTGTGAAAAGGAAGAGGGAAGCCGACAATGAAAATGTTAGGCTGTGCTGCACTGTGATTTGCTGAGCAGAAATCACGTCAACCCATAACAGCTAGAGGACAACAAACAAAGTTGACTGATACCAAAAAAAGGTGAGTCAGGTCTGGAGCACCATACAAGATGTAAATACTAAGTGACTAATACATAATAGCAATAGGGCCTACCATTAAAACCACACAAGGTGATCCCGGCTCTGTGTAAGTGCCGTTAAATGCTTGCTTCTCTTTCTGACATTCTGGTGTGTGGATAGCGGGTGGACTTTATCTAAATCAGTATAGCGCCCCTTGCAGAGGAGACCTTATTTCGCCAGACCTGAGTCTGTTTAATGTACACAACATGGTTCTATCAATCCCGTGGGCCAGTGCATGTATTAGAAAGAAATAAGAAACTTGCTTCAATCATTTCAGTGAACACTATAGCACAACAGCAATTCTCGAGGAATAGGCCTACTGTGTAAATGTTGGGGGTAGACTTCTAGCCAGCTACAGCTGGGGTTTACCCTCGCAAAGGAAGGGAAACGCCACTTGACCATCGATTTCCTCTCGCCAAGGTCGAAGTATTCATACACAACTACAGCGTGACTGAACACATCTCCGCCCTGAATTTCCATAACTAAAGTCATGACTATTTCAAACGCATGTTGCAGTGCAGACAAATGTACATTGATTAGTATGACAGAGGGGGCAAAATACCAACGCCCAGTTGATCTAACGTTACATCAGAGAAGGGTGTCAAGCATTTGCATTTGAACAATGTTTCGGCGAAGTTACCTACAAACACAATCAATATGGTTTGAAATGTTACGCCACTCGATACTTTTCATCTGCATGAGTTAGACGGGCAAACAATCTCAGCTAGAAACAAAGTTTCGCCTCTTTCATGAAACGTGGTGCCATGACAGCCCTGTCAAAAACAATCCAAGAAGAAAACCGAACGGTCTTATTTTTAAACCATCATCCAAGAAAATAGTTTTATTCTGCAATAAAACAACAAACAAAAGCTTCACCAGAACTTGAGTTAACCTTCAATCAACATGTAGGCTATCCTTGACATATATCGTGTTTTTCACATCGGGAAGACAAATCCAGTTATTTATGTTGAGTTACTTTAAATAAACATCATCTCTTCAAGGGCAGATTCATAAAATGTTACTTTATCTATACAAATGTAGCCTATAGGCCCTATATTCTTCCGCTTGTTCGAGTGAACTCGGTGAAGCAACAGTTGTTCGCTGTTTGGTTATTTCCTAGGCCCAAGTAACTTAACGTTAGATATCCCCCCGTCCCAGTTAACCCTTCACAACTGCGCGCTGAAAGTATCAGTTATCCCGTCTCTAAAATAGCACACAAATATCCACAAAACCTTTCACGCGACCGTCAGTTTCGGTCCATATGACTCTCGGGTGTATAAATCCTTGTGGTAAAAACTGTAAAAGGCTGTTTATGGAGAGAAATTTGTTTTCTTACCTGCACGGAATCGGCCGCCATCTTGCCTTCTAACTTTGAATCAAACTCGGGAGAGTGGATGGGAGGTGAGTCACAAAGGAAAGCAGCAGCTTTGCAACTTCTCTCCAACTTGTCCTTTCGGCTCCTCTTTTAGAAATAAAAACGGGACCATCTAGCTTTCCCGCGACGTGTCCATGGCTCAGCTGAGAATCCTGAGGTTTTCCATGTCAATGCTTACACAGTAATCCCTTTTAATAAAAGTAATGTAAACACATAAAACAATAAAGAATGAACGCTCGTTAAGGTAAAAAAGGTAATTTTCCAAACAGTCCACCAGTAAGGCTTTGGGAAGGAATGCTGGTGATATAAATGTCTTCGCGGGGAACTCCACCCGAGACACGCAGCGCCCAGCTCTGGAAAGCTCTTTCTCTCAGCTAGAGTCAATTCATCCACTTTCAGTCATGTGATCATAAACCCTATGCAAGCATGCGGCAGACACTTTCCCAGGAGGAGCGGTTCGCGTACCGTGCCAAATATAGTGCTCATGTGTGTTGTTTATTCTGTCCATATCGTGTGGTAACAAAAAATGGAAACATGCAAGAGGTACGCATAATAAATAAATAAATACACAAAATATTTCGAATAGAGTATTTACTCTTCACATCTTTACTCATTTTAACACCCAAGATCACTGTGCGTCTCACTGAATGGCAATGCCCAGCAGAAAACTTTGCACTTGTATTCTTTTTGTCTTTTCTATCAGCAACAGACATTCTGTACAATGCCTGATAATTGTGGTAACATAGTGGGAATTCATGTCTGTAGGAACTCTATTGCTGTGAGATTTTTTTATCCATCTGAGTTGTAGTAAAGCAAAGTCCTGGACCACCAAGGGGGGCGGGGGGCCTTGACCCCACTCATGAATTGCTAAGGGAAATTTGATACTTTGTGTAAATCAAACCCTACTTTTAACCATTTCTAAAGGCTGGCCATCCACGCGGCTAATGAATGATTTAGAGGCACTGTTGACCTATTTGACACGGTAATTCATTTGAATAGGCATTTGTTTTCCTTCCCACAAGCACAATGGAACTCATTCATCTTAACAGTTGATATACAAAATTTCATGCATATAATGTTTCTACTCTTAGATATTTAGTAAAACACAAGCTCTCAGCTGTAGTTTAATGCATAACACTGGGAGTATTACCTAACAGAAAGCCAAAAATGCCTTCCGATCTTGAGATCAGAATAATTTTAGCCACAGCGAAGCTGGCTCTGTGTTCTGTCTAGTTTGCATGATCTTCCCTGTGGCGGAGTATGAGGAAATCATCCAGTGACTCAAAGTGGATAGGGCCCCTCTCTTAATGAGCTATCAGTAAATGGTGGCTCTCTGTCCACTCCCGAGGGTGTTTATTTTTGGAGGCCTAAGCAGGCCGGCTGGTCGCTGCTGGAAACGTGAGTCAGACGTTGATAAGGCTCAGTTCTGCTGGTGCAGATTAAGGACAAGGCAGAGACTCAACATTGTCCCAAAAGCCTTAGGGCAAATGTGATGTCCTGGACCAGAGATGTTAAGATATCATTTCTCTTTTTAGTTTTGCACACACTTCAAAGGAAAGGTGGTCATGACAATATCATTTTTGCACTGTCCTTTATGAGATGTGTAACAATATATGCTGAGGGTAAATCACATGTCACATGTGCTTTTTGTCCTGCTGCATACAATCCAGCTATGTTTTTTTGTTTCATAGAGTTGGATATTACTTTAGCAGGGCACAGCTTTGTATGTTTAGTTGTGTTGTGATTACACAGTAAATATATAGCCTTAGCCCACAGTTGGAGTGAATGTGTGGCTGTTTGGATCTGAGTGGATGTTGCTGTGGCCTTTGTGCTCCTGTGTTTGCATTCTGTAACAAAGCCTTTTGCTCAAAGGTCGGTGTACTTCAGGTCAGCTGCTCCCCTCAGTTCCCTCTTGTCATAAAGGTCCTTCTTTCCAGCAGGTCATACCATTACCACAGTCATGTTTTCCTGTTTACTTTTTCTGTCTGATGTTCACACAGACTTCAGTATGGTTAAGCTTCAGACAATGCCGCAGTCATTGATGAACTGCGGAGATGTGAAAATGGTTAACTGCTAGTGAGAGAACTGTCTCAGTGTTTGGCCTACAAACGGCTGGAATTTGAACAAGGAATGTGCGTTCACCAAAACTGATCAGTTGAGGGAGGGATTTTGGTGTGCCCTGTGGCATTGAAAACCTCTTTGTGTGAAACCACGGTAACCACCATTGTTGATTTTCTCTACCACAACACACAGCACTCAGCAGGCACAGTCACACACTTCCTTTGGTAACAATCGAGCTTCCTGTGCCAGACTGCATGTTGTTGTATCAGAGGTGATAATCTCTCAAGGCTTTTTTCGTTTGGTAGGTTACACAAACGTAAATTGCTAAATAGCATGATATTGACATTCAGTCTGAAAGGCCATCAGTGTCTTTCCTGAAACAAGCACTGCATTGCCATATTTGGTATATGACCATATTCCTGCATTCTTTAGGAAAGGTCAGAGTGTAAGCAACATTCACAAAGTAAAACTGGGAATTTTTTTTCAAGTCCAGCCAGAATCCCACAAGCGTAAGCCTATCACTGTTATTTTGAAGTTGTAGCATCAAGGTTGAGGATCAAGGTATCAAGGTCATGACTGCATAGTCAACAGGGTTTTTCAACCAAACATTTACAGCTGAGATACTGTCACAATTTCCCCCTGCGTAAACAATTCCATGCATAATCGTAAAGAGAGTGAGAGACAGAGCGCAGTATCGTCACCCACCAGAATCTGCTTGTGTTAGTGGCCAGCAGACTGTCCTCTCTTATTCACATTTGCCAGCAGTGACGCAGAGACCCAGGGGGGAAGCCTGGCTGTCTGATTCATCCCTTCAGAATGTCTGCCTGAGGGGAGATTATCACACACAACTCCACACACCTGTAGATAGCCCATTCACTCACCTGCTCACCAGCCAATGGCTAACTACAGCTTTAAGGCAATCTTTGGAAGACTAATAATTAGCCAGCTGTATATTTTTTTTCCCAGCAGTGACCCCGGGTGATGAGATAGAGTCTAGGGGCCTATGCCATCATTTATGGGTTTGAAGTGGCAGTGATTGATGGGGTATTGATGTTTCTCACCAGCAGCCGAGCTGCAGTGTTGGCTTTTAGAGTTCAGAAAGGTAGGCCTTCATGTGGGATCGACATCCTGTTTGAAGTAGGGAGAACAAAGGACTTTTCTGTTGGAGAAAAACTCCTACGGTTTAATGTGTGATGGCACCACCTGCTGGTGGCAAAGCAAAAGTACATAAATAACCTCTCCAAATGTTCTTATTTGATTGTCTATGCAAGTTATTTTTACTGTCATTATAATATCTTAAGAGTCATTTTGATCGTAAGATATTATAATGAGAGTAATTATAATATAATTACTAGATTACTAGAGTAATCTAAACTGCAAGTTTGCACCCATAACTAAGCTGTCTTGCCAGATAACAGCCTGGCAATTTTGTTATCAGTGAGCCACCAACACTAAGTCATACATTAACCTTTTGAATTTTGTTACCTTGTTCTAATGATCCACATGTGAATTAAGTGTGAATTTGAGTAAAATACAATCATTCGACAAGTTTAGGAGCACCATAGCTGACCTTAACTCCACAACTTAAACAGCATGGTTGATCTTTAACAGTATAAGAAAAAGAAGTAAATAAAAGAAGTAAAGAAATAATAAACAAAAAGAAGAAATATGATGAAATAATTTCACAATAACATGATTATGGTATAATATGCAAAAGAAAGAAGTTGAACAGGAAAGTAGAAAGTGGATTGATTTAAAATGATTTGGTTACTTGAGTTTACTTTATTGCTTTATGCTAATATTAAAGACCTGGGAATGTACTTGTAACGGTAATATTTTAATATTTCCTAGGACTATATTGGTCTGCTTTTAGTATAATTGATGTTTGATTGATATTTATAATTGATAAGTATGTTTTACGTGTAAGAGAAGTAAACTTTCAGTACACAATCAGTTTACATAAAAGTTTAGATTTTGTATAAAATAAGCATACCTAAGTAGCTAATAACCTACCTAAGTAGGCTTAGGCCAGTAACTTAGGTTAGTAGGTTCCTAGTATTATTTCTAAGTATTCATTTGGATAATTGTTTTATCCAAAGCAGTCCACAGATGTCAGTTATTGCTGGGCCAGTCTCCCTAGAGCATCTGAGGGTTAGATGCTTCGCTCAAGGGCACATGGTGTTAGCCTGGAGTCAAACCCACAACTTTTTCTGACTACAGCACATTGTCTGGTTCCTCAGCCACTACACCTCCGTCATGCACCACATGTTTTTCAACTCAAGCATATTAGTTATCTGAAACTAGCCTGGGAACCAGACCCACACCAATGAAGGTGTAGGACCTGGCAGCAAGTGATTGACCACCCTATCAGAATGAGACTTGAAATGCAGCAAGCACTTCATTCATGAAAATGTTATAATTATAGTTGGTTTCTCAATTTGAAGGAAAATACAAAAAATAATGTCCATAGTTTAACTATAGACAGTAATACAGATGCCTTCACTGGTTTTGAATGATGTTATGCCTGTCCAAGGATAAGCAGTTATAGTATTTTTCCAGGATTTTTGCTCCAATTACTCATTGCCAGATGGGCCTGCCATTCAAATTCTAATTTGCAAGAGGTGCATCTGGGTCACAGGGTGTGTGTGTGAGAGGGAAAAAAATGGAAAGTGTTATAGCGAAAAGACTGACAGGCACAGACTTAGGCTGTCATTGTTGCAGTGTTCATAAGCCTTGTCGCTTGGTAGAAAAACTGTTCTGGAGTCTGGTGGTTCGAGACTTAAGACTACAATGTCGTTTCCCAGATGGTAGCAGCTGAAACAACCCATGACTAGGATTGCTGGCTTACTAAATTTTTTTGCCTTCCTGATGCATCGCCTCTTCTACATGTCCTGTATGGAGGGCAGATAACATCCACAGATGCTTTGTGCTGTGCACACGACTCTTTGCAGTGCCTTTTGTTTGGCAGTAGAGCAACTTCCAAACCATGCAGTGATGCTTCCGGTCAGGATGCTGTCTCTGGTGCCTCTGTGAAAGGCTTTAGGATCATTGTTCACACTTTCCATTTTTGTAGAACCATTGATGATAATGGG
Source organism: Tenualosa ilisha (assembly GCA_015244755.2). Taxonomy (NCBI): domain Eukaryota; kingdom Metazoa; phylum Chordata; class Actinopteri; order Clupeiformes; family Clupeidae; genus Tenualosa; species Tenualosa ilisha. Next base: position 8,807,419 of record PYXC01000407.1, read on the forward strand.
GTCCAATTGATCTCCTTTCTTCCTGAAGTTTGTTATCAGCTCCTTGATCTTTTCAATGTTGAGAGAAAGACTGATCTGACACAATTTCTATAAGTGAACTTTCTAGTTATGCACTGTATTTCTGGCCCATTTTTTTAATTCATAAAAGTATACTTTGAAGAGTACCACAGATAAACTTGTATTATGTTAATTATGAATCGGTTTAATAGTTTTATAATGTAAGTTAGTATATTTTTTTGGTTTAAAAAATACGTACTGCAGTGAGTGCAACTGAGAGAGTATATGTTGAGTACACAACTTGTTACATTTCATTTTATGATGCAACTATATGTACAAATTGTCTATATATATCAGCGTTGGTGTTTTAATTGTAAATATAGACTATAAATTACTTAACTGCATATTTGCATTGTATTTGTGTATTTTCTCTGTATACCTATGTCAGTCCTAGACTGTTGTTTAATATATCTGATGTGTTCACAAAATGTTATCTTAAAGTACACTGACTTGTTTTTAGTTAATAACATTGCATTAACTATTTTGTGAAAAAGGGTCTATAAGCATTGCTTCAGCCCAACAAAAACAAAACAAAAATAAATGGCCTACTTTTGGACCTTTTGGGCTTTTGAGTCATGTCATTTTTGTGTGCACTGAGGAATTGGATATACCGGCAGTGGTATACAGAAATCAAAGGCACGCTACATATTCAGAAAAAGCTAATTTAAACAACTATTATAACTTCATGATATCAATTAGAATTCAACATTAATTGAACTTGCATGTTCATGTTAGATAATAATGTCACCCTTGCTAGCTTGTGTCAGGCTTGAAACCTATAAACAGCATTTACAGCACAATTATATTGCTCAAAATATATTGGTGATGTTAGCTTCATTTTAGAAGTGTCTGTTCTCTTTGGTCTTTTCCAAGTCAGGAGCATTGAAAATGGTGATTGTTTAAAAAATGAAAACAGGTGTTTGACTGAAACAGACATTCTGAGATAGCAACAGCGTGACATTATAAACACCAAGAGAAGTTTGACGTTGTATGTCACTGAATCACAAAACACCTCACAGATACAATCATGCTATCATTGGCTACCTCTCATCTTAAACAGGTGCAGTGCATGCATAGTTGTCTGCAGAAAGACAGAAAAAAATACTAAATTCAAAAAGCTTTGCTTTTGTCTGAAGACAGTTTTAGTCCTTCTGTTCTACAGCTAGCCACATGTAACAACTTTATTGCGGTGCATGGGCAGAACATTTACAGTTGATGTTCTGTGGTCTAAAATAGCATCTGCCGGTGTGCTGTTAGTGGTCCCTACCAGAAGAGGGAGACAGAGTTTGTCTTGTATTATACTGAGAATTAAACAGCACACATTAATTCTTTTTTCAGAAATTCAGAAATACAGACAAAAGGGGTTGTTTTGGGTTGCTTAGGTAAAGACTGTCAGTAGACATCAGTACAGTTTTATGGTCAAAAAAGCCACACTGCCCTCTCTTGCAAATACAACAGGATACAGTTCTGGTTGGCAACTAAGACATGTGACCGTAAGTAGTTCAGTTTAGTTTCCCTCCAATGATTCCCCATCCTTTTCCAGCAAAGGTCTGTATTTCTTTCTCATACAGTAAACCATTCCTGTTTCACATTCTCAAGTGTTTGTTATCAGCAGTGTGAGGTAGATGAACACATTTCTGTTCTGTGTTTATATTTAGAGTATTAACTGAGACTTTTGTCCTAAGGAATGTACATACATGACGCTGTTAATAAAAATATTTGGCTCAGTTTTTATAGTGTGCATATTAGTTGAAATAACAATGGTCCTGATTCACCAATATCTTCTTAAGAATTTTCTCGAATTGATTTTTAAGGTCTCTTTAACATATCTTTTCATATTTTACAACTGCAAAATTGATGAAAATGCAACAATCAGCCATTATTTTTCACACACAAGTGTCTGCTTAAAGGTTCCAGTGCTCCTGCGTGTACATAGATTTTTTTTTTACCTATAATCACAAGAAAATACAGGCGAATGCAAAATCTTAAAAACTGTATAAATGTGGTTTAAGAACAAATTTATTTGTAATACTGGTTGTTGAATGAGTCCCATTCTGACAATAGCAAAAATAACACACAAAAATTTAGACACATGTTGTATCTCAGTCTCTTGTATTCTAAGTGGTCTTAGTTCTTTTTCGCACAGTGCCTCATTGGGCAAGGAGTCAAGAGTGGTTTTAAACTATATGCCTTCACCTGAGGCCTTAATATAGTACCAGACCGAAATTAATGTCTGTATGGGAATATCCAAAACAGATGTCTTTCTGACATTTCAGCTGAGCCTCTCTTTGGGAAGCGTCTGTTCTCAAGCTTAACATAGCAGACAGAGGACATTTAGGCCAAAACATGGCCATAAGTAATCAGATGCAAATGGCTGACATATTGCTTTCTTTTAATCAGCTTACTGGTGGTCAATGGCCTTGTCTTCAAAGACATTATAATACAGTATGTTGCTAAGTAAAACCTGTGTAATAACATGTCATGTCATATTACAATGACACATGATATTTTATGAGATGTCTCTTTTTTGAAATAGTACAGATTATTTTTACTTATTTATTTGTTTATAAGAAAATACAAATAGAGCTGTCATATACAGAATTAGCTGAAACGGAAAGTTATTTTGATTTAATACAGAACCACAATTCAAGTTCTGCACAACTAAACACAGGAGAGCTAAATTACTCTAAATGAAAGGATACTTTAGGGTTCACAGAGTTCCACATGTGTTGCCCAGGCCACGGCTCTGCCAGTCCCTGACGCACAAACACAGTCCCAAACAGCACTAAACACTGTCTTAAAAGGCCCTCTGAAAATGGCGACTTCGTCATTCCAAATTCTTATTCATTTCACATGAACCTGAACTCGTCCCGAAGGTGTTGTGTTCTCTGCTTCACATTCACGCTTAGCTACATGTGACAGCTCTTAATCTCTCCCCACCAACAGATATGCAAGCAGTTGGTTAAACACGTATGCAGACGACGTTGGTGCCTTTTCCAATCAGCCTGTTCATTCATTGTCATATTCCTGTCTGTGAAAAAAAATGAATAACTAAAAGTGAAGGCAAAACAATTACACTTGTGTGGCTAAACAGCTCTGCTTTCAGTTGAAATATTCATATATAAGGCCCGGCTAAAGCTTGGTGTGTCTGTCAACACCTGCTCGGTTTTCACAGTCTCCATTTCAATTAAAGCTGGCCATATCCATTCAGCAATGACTGTCTTGAGTCATGGAGTATTGATAAGGTCTTGGCCAGAGTCAAGTGTCATGGGACAGCTGAGACCAAGCAACTAAGTCTGTGCTTGGTGCTTTGTAAATATAAAGAAGAGGGGCACAGATAAAAAGTTATATCTTTTTGCTTACCCTGTTATGAAACAACCTCTAAATCATCTAGTCTTTGGTAGAGAATCAAAGAGGTTGATGTATAGCTGATGACGTATTGCTTCTGAAATGTCTTTGACTAAGTGGTTCTGTCCACACTTATAAAAAGTCAATACTCCATTATCAAACTGCAGAGTAATGTTGCATTGATTTATCAGTATCCAGCTTTTAACTTAGTCAGTCACTTTTGTAGGGTCTCTCTGTTTGTCTTTCTCTGTCAACTCACAACCCGAAGCAATACTGTACTGTTTTCCAAGAAGAGTAATTGCATAACTCATCTCATTTTCGATTTGTTTATTTTGTAACAAATCTTTTTTCACAGTATTTTACCACTGAGCTTTTTTTGTTAATTCATTCTATAAAATCTTTCTCTGTCTCTCTTGCCACAGTGTCTCTTTTTGAAATAATCGAGGTTCCAAAACAACTGTATTCTTCAATTAGTTTATCTGACTGAACCAATGAATGTGTCTCAAATTAATTATAGCCAACAGAGGAATAAATATGTCATAGTTAGTGGAATTTGGTATGTTATGAAATTTAATCTCCCCTGTGTTTGTAAACAATAATAGAAGATGCAGTCTTATTAGTTAAGTGCTATCCTACGCTTTGTGTGACACGTTCATTAGTCCTACTTTCCATGTTTCAGGTAACAGGTATTAAATCTCTTTCTCTCCCTCCCTCCCTCTCTCCCCACATTCTCCCTGTCTGACTCTAGTGTGCAGATTTGCAGATGGCCTGACTTTCTCAAACATGTGTTTAGAGATGGGGTGCTTATGCTGAGGCCTAAGACAAGCCGTAAACTACCTGTGACACAGCCGCCACCTCTATCTGCTGCCACACACTGCACTTTGAATGCATCTGCTCCATCCTACCTCATCCCCTTATGCATGAAGCAATGGCATGTGTGACCGGCTTTGGACCAGCGAAGAGAGGACATGACTTAACCTTAAGGTCGGGAGGGAACGTGTGGCTTTGGGACAACAGACACGACTCATGTTTATTTATGGGTGTCGAAGAGGTCTGCAAAAGACCACTTGCATATGAAACAAAGTCACTGCTGTTCACTGGAGGAAAAAAGTAACAGTTACTGTCAAGTTGATGCTGGAAGCACGACATGTTTGCTGTCAAAAGTGGATATATGATTAAAGCTATATCATCAAGCCTTTGATGAATTCTCATTGATATTCACACAGTTACACACTAGGACGCAAAGAATATGAGACAGCAGTGTGCTCCTTTGGGGGGGAAACAGTTATTCTTCCTGACCTCTAGAGGGAGATATTATAAAGCAGATGTGTATTACTGACATGAAATCGCTTGATCAGAAAGGCCATTGAAAGACATGACCCAGAAGCCGCTTGCTTTTATTTTCCATGTTTTTCACTTGTTTGTCCACTTTATTGCTAATTATCCAAACCTTTCGAAGATTGTTGTGAAGATCCTAAGAATTGAAACTGAGAAACTGAGAATTTCAAAACCTTCAGAAAAAAAAGATATGGAAAGAATATCAACAGTAACATTTCCTCTGTAAAAAGTGTTATTGAAATCTAGTATTGCAAAATTAATGAAAACACATATTTTAAACACAGATTTAAACACTAAAACAAGAAACTTTGGTAATTTATATTTTTTTCAGGGGCAGAGAAACCTGTAATCCCACTATATGTGTAGAGTTGTTGTACACCTCTTTAAAAATCCATTTGGGGATTTGACTCCAACAGAAGGCACAGAGAAAGGGTATGTGCTTGAGAATGTATAGACTGTGCATGTGTGTGTGTGTGTGTATGTGTGTGTATTTACCCTGTGCACCCCTGACAGTCCCCCAAACACACACACACACACACACACACACACACACACACACACACACACACACACACACACACACACACCACCCACATGATGTCCTCCTCTCACACAAGCCATATGGTGCACACAACGTGCCCTCCAATGGCAGCCCTGCTCTGTGCGCGCACTGGCAAACAGCTTGGTGGACACATAATTAATTTGCCTAGGCGTCTGCCATTTATTCTCCAACCTACATTTTGCTAATTGGACGGAGGAGGTTAAAATCAAATTAATGGCTCTGGGTATGCACAGGCCACTAATTGTGTGGACTTTTGCAAGAAGGGGGTCGGGGAGGGAGGGTAAGGCATCAGTGTTAGTTGCTCGCGGGAATATTAAGTCGCGGGTGATATTTCGAGGGTGCTTCCGGGGGTGGTTGGGAGGGAAGAATATCTTGGTTAAATAACAGGACGTGTCATTCATACACGAGGGGTGGGGGTGGGAGGGGTGGGTGGTTTGGGGGGGGGGGGGGGGGGGGCTTACACTGTGTGAGAGAGAGAGTGGCTGCCTTCACAGCTGTTGGGTGGGGGTGCTAATATTTAAATGATGGGGAGAAAATAGGCCCAAAGTGTGAATGCCTGTGTGAGAGAGTGAGCAGAGTGAGTGAGGTCAACTCTGTCTTGGCTTTTATCTGAACATCCTGAACAACACAACACATTTAATGAATTAGCCTAAATGATTTCATAAAGCAGTCACATGGCTTGATTTTTGAAGGTGTTTATTTTAAGATACGTTTAAGCAATCTCAGGACAACAAAGGCCATGAAGAAGTTGCCCATTAACTATTAACAAGAAAAAATAAACATTCTGTGTTTGCTCCTTGGAGAAGTCCATTTCCTCGGCTCCGTATAAGACACCATTTTGTCTTTGTGTTGCTATGCCCCAACAGTTAGGTGTTCCTCAAACTTTACCTGCCTCACTTAACTGCTTCACACAATCCCTCTGTTCTGTTATCGGAACACATTCCAGCACAGGCCTTTATCTTTGATGTGATAAGCATGACATGGCTCTTATCGTTATGAATATGTTTCATGTGGCTGAAGGTTCATTTTCCTCCCTCTGAACCTATTTGTTTCATCTTTAATTTGATATAGGAGAGTGTAATTGTCATTGTCTTATCTTTATTAATATCTCCCATGTAAGTGATGTAGAGGATCCACAGCGATGATACGATCATCCAGTTTGTCTCGACAAACTGCAGGCTGCCATCAGTGGGCAGAATGAGAAACAGAAAGTGTGAGGGAGAGAAAGGGGGGGGGGGGAGGTGAGAGAGAGAGAGAGCGAGAGAAAGAAAGAGTGACTTGCCCTTTTCCACAGTACATGTGGATACCCAGCTTGGGCGAATGGCAACTGAGAACTCTCACATACAGAGTTCTCTCATGGCCCATCTGTTGTTTTTTTCTCATTTGTTGTCTTTTTCTGTCTTGTGGATGGGGTGGGTACATCCTCCTGTCCCCACTGTTTAGAGCTAATAATGACTGATAAATCACTACAAAAGCATGACATAAATGACAGTAGTTGCTATTGTATTTAATCATGTCCATTTCATCTTTTATACTGAATTTTCTTCTTTTTTCCCCCTGAGGGCACTTGGGCCAAAATAGATCCACATAAAAACCTCTACTTGAATCATTATCTGTAAAAATAGACTCAGTTAATAATGCAGTTCAAGATATACAGTCCACAGCCTATTTTGTGCACATTACAGACAACTAACCGTACAATAACCAAAGACAAGCCATGATGTAGTACGAGTCCTCATGTAGTCAGGTTAGTAAAACAGACTGACACAAGCCTTTACTGCATAACTGTAGGCCTATTGAATAAAATGCCCACCTTTGTTATTTTACTGACTAATAGATCCAAAGTTCAAGACTTGTACAGATGAGGCTGATGTGCACTGTTTCACTGTTAAGTCATTCAAGCTCTCTCATTGGTTTTGGGGAATACCATGGAGCAAGTGTCACCCATTCGTCTCTCCAGCCACCAAAGTTGAATCTCTGTTTTTTTTTCCTCTCCTTCTCTTCCTCTTCCTCCTCATTTTTTCTGAATATGAATTTAATCAAGTTAATTGACTATTAAATACAAACGCAATTAGGGGGGATAACAGCCAGAGTATAAATCTCGACGATGCCTGCTTTTCAGAGCAGGGTAAACATTAAAAGATGAAGGCCGCTATTATCCAAATGATCACAGAGATGGCGGATGTTGATTGAGAGTGGGCTCGTTAATGAGAAATCTCTCCCAGGGAAAATGGAGAGCTCTCACACACACACACACAGACACACACATGCGTGCTGCCACTTTAATACGCTCGTACTGGGTGTAGCCTATGGCCTCTACTGCTACAACACTGTGTTTGTTCATCGAATGAAATGTCAGGAATGTGCCCATTTGCACAAGCCTTCTGATATGGTAACATGTACACATTATGATTTTTTTTTATATGAACAGAGAAAAAAAGAAGAGAGAGAGAGAGAGAGGAACAGAGGGTTTGGGACTGTAGACTCTCTCATAAGATGCCCCAAAGGCACGTGTTATAATGAGAGTCATTTTACCATCATCACCACCACCCCCACACACACTCTGGCTCATGCAGATCATCTGACACGGCTTCATCTGTTTCTCTTCATCACTGGCACTATCTCTCATCCTCCTTTTGTTTATCAGAAGCATAACAGAATCTGTCAAAGACGAAACCCCTCTCTTGCAGTTTTTTAGGACTAGACTTGTCATGGTCCTAGTTAAAATGAAGCAACAGCATGTTCTAGCAAGTGCAACAGAATGTTCTGGCAGTGAAGGTTACAAATAAGCAACGTGACTTAAAGTTATACATGATTGTACTGATAGAGTTAAACATCCTATAAAATGCTGAAGAAGAAAACATTGTGGATATGCTTTCATTTTATTCTAAATTGCATGTCTATTTCGCTGTTTTTTCTCTGACACCAATTGTCAAATAAGTCAAAAACAAAAAAAATGTTATGTGGGAACCAGACCCTATTTTGTTGACTATCAAAGAAAAGAAAACTATTCAGTAGTCAAAATATTCCTTTCAAACTTTTGTAGTTGCAAGCGGGATGAGTTCCATATTCAGTGGGGTTGGAAGTAGGGAAAGGAGAAGAGGGTCGGAATAATTAATGCATTCAGCTAATGAGGCTTTAAGCCATAGGCCGGAGCATGAGGGGTTAATGACAATACAAATTAGGGAAGAGAAGTTAAAAAAAAAAAAGAAGTTGTTGCCCGCGCTGCTTCAGGCGGCAATTCCGCCAGACAACGTCGGCTAGCAGCAGCAGCGCCAGAGGGGTGCAAGCGCTCGCGAAGACCCCCCAAGCCTCCAACACTGAGCGGGGCAGGTTGCCCGGTGCAACAGCAGTCTCCGGCATTGTTAATCACGCTCACCCAACCCCCTGCACTCCGCGCCTTCCCTCTCTCCCTCTCTTTCTCCCCCTCCTCCTTTCTCCCTCTCCCCGCACTGATTTGCAAGAGCAGATTAATCAGAACGCGCGGGCCTTGATGAAATTTTTGCTGTTATTGTGCCCAATTTTAGCAACATCTTTTATTATCTTCATTATTCATTTTACCGAAGAATGCCGAGAGGGAGAGGAAAAGGGGAGCGTTGCGCTGGAGACCAGAGGGGCTTGCTGATGCGGAGTGGGCACTGTGTGTGCGTTGTCAATTATGCAAACGAAGTTGCAGTGCGCTTGTAGATTACTTCGACGCCGCCATTGTTTGCAAAAATTTCATTAATAGATTTTTATGAAGCTCGTGTTTCCTTCAGTGTACTTTGTTTCTCGGGCTTGGTTTCAATTTGATGTCCCCCAGCTGCTCCTCTCTCGCTCCGTGCCAAAATCAAAGCGGCTCTGGTGTGTTAAGGCCAAATAAACTCCCCTCGATTTAATAATTTTGAAGTTAGTCCCTTGTTCTCTTCCACAGGCTCAAAGCAAGAAAGCGAGCGAAAAGGCTGAGGCACATTCAATTTAATGAGATGAAATTGAATTCAAGTTTGCTCAGAATTGACTTCAATTAGGGAGTGCCTTAATGATAAATTAATCTTCTTTTTCTTTACCCTTTTATTCCCAGGAATTTGTTTTTCAAAGGATTTCTTTGGCAGCAAGCTAGAGGGAGCCAATAAAGCATACCAATTGGAGCTAGATCCACTGGATGATAGTGAAATGAAAGCTTTTATAGTTAACACATTCAGACGAAATAGGACGTATCCTAAGTAGACATTCTAATTTCCATTTATTGTAACTGCTGCCATTCAATTTTTTCTCTCTTTTGACACGGATAAACTGGCAATTTAAATATTGTCAGGCGCTGGAGATAGTGTTAATCCCTTTTAACAAACTCCTAATTGAACATATACTTAAGCCTGTAAAAGTGTGTGAAATCTATGGGGGCGGGCATCAGAGAAGGAACAGGAATTTTGCTTCCTAATAATTTGAAAACCATGTGTCAATGTGAGAGTCCATAGCTGGATGTGACTGTGTTGACTGTTGTATCAGAATCTGAACATGGAGAGTGTTTTACTTCTCAAACTGGCACATGCATGTACCGTGGGGGTATGAATTGAATTGAATTAATATGGAGTGCTGCATGGTGGCATTTGGAAGGGGAGATCTCTCTTTCTTTCACTCTCTCTCTCTCGGTCTTCCTCCCTGTCTCTCTCTCTCTTTCTCTCTCTTTCTCTCTGTATGCATACATGCGTGTGTGTTCGTGTGTGTGTCCTGGCATTCCCTTGCCAGCCATGGCCTTTCTGTGCTCCGTGGGGGGTATAAGTGGGCACACTCTGAGAGT